>JAOWBW010000376.1:1077906-1126524 GCA_026119855.1 Campanula takesimana
TTTTTAACGTCTCGTGATTAGTTTAATTTGAGGACATATATTTTGAATGCAGACTCGTGGTTGGAAGCGGTGGGAGGAGGAAACGTTAACCCATGACTATGAGTTTTCAACTGGTATATTATCCGTTCGAGTTGGAAAGAATGAACACTAATTGTTTTAGTTTACATGTTTTTACTTTATGCTCTTAAACTATCTTTTTTTTTCTGGGCCCGATGATGGAAAATTGCAGATCCATCAAGATTCAGGCTGACCCACGAGACATCTTTTGTGAGAGCACACACTAGTTTCTGGACCAGGATCCCGTTCTTCTTTTATTTTGTAAGATAATATCACTTAACATCTCAGAGTACGATTCTTCTTTTTATGTGATTACTTAAATTTCTGTGAGACATGTACAGAATAGAAAATAAATTTGGATCCCTCCGTCCCAAAATTATTTTGTTTGAAAGATGGTTATAAGCTTGTTGAAATATTCTCTCGTGCAGGGATGCTTCTTTAGGCAATTTTTCAGCTCTGTGAGCAAATCCGACTACATGACCTTGAGAAATGGATTCATAAATGTATGTTTTCCGCTCACCTATTTCTGTAAGTTATTTGTCTCTTTCTCCCGTGTCGGAGTAGTTATTATTTTGTTTTCGCAGGTTCACATAGCTCCAGGAAGTAAATTTAACTTCCAAAAGTATATCAAACGGTCATTAGAGGATGATTTTCAGGTAGTCGTGGGCATTAGGTAATCTGCTCTCTCTCTTTATATATATATATTATGTATATATATTTACACTCGGTCCTATCTTTCAAGGTTTTCGCAAATTTATCTGGCTTGAAGTGATTTAGATGGTCTGTTTTCTGACTTACTCCTTATGATGTTGCAGTCCTGTTTTATGGGCATCTTTTGTGATCTTCTTGCTCATCAATGTTAATGGTATGTCCCTCTCTAGCACCAACAATCGCAATAATAGATATTCATTTGCCTTCAGATTTAAAACATTAGTTCGAAATATGATGTTCGTTATGGAGAAAAATTGACATTATTGCCCTTTCAGGATGGCAGGCGTTATTTTGGGCATCCTTAATTCCTTTGATCGTAAGAATCTTTTTTCCTTCCGTCTTTCTTTATGGGTTTTATAAATTGATAGGGAGACTAATTTTTTTTTTTTTTTACATTATTCTAGATTATCTTAATAGTAGGGACAAAACTTCGAGCGATCTTGACACATATGGCTCTTGAAATCACAGAAAGGCATGCAGTGGTCCAAGGAATTCCCCTTGTGCAAGCCTCTGACAAATATTTTTGGTTCTCAAAACCAAGCTTAATCCTTCATCTTATCCACCTTGCTTTGTTTCAGGTAATTTCATATCTATCGATCGATCGATCTTTATTGAGATGAGTATGAATGTATGATGTAGCTGCTTTTTTTGGTTAACAATCTTACGTGATTTTTTATATATTTTTTTTTTTTTTTTGCAGAATGCCTTTCAAATAACGTATTTTTTCTGGATATGGGTATGGCTACCTTCCACGTATTCTCAATAAATATGGCATTTTATTCCTACTAATACTGTTGGTATACTCACAATTACGTCTTTCTCTGCAGTATATGAAGTATAAGTACAAAGCAAATGCTTGCTTGCATGACAATATCAGAGTTGTAATTGCAAAACTTGTCATTGGGTAAGAACTCTGCCATGAATTTCTTTTATGAGAAAAGTACTACTCCCTCCGTCCCAAAATGAATGTCCGTTTTCTGGACAAAGGTAGTATATGTTCTGGTCTATATATATACAATCGTTCTGCTGTTGTGCTGGTGAGCTCAAGCTAATGAATTTTTCTACTGTGCATAGGGTAGGAGTCCAAATCTTGTGCAGCTACATTACGCTTCCTCTATACGCCCTTGTGTCTCAGGTACATTGTTACTTACATTTGATTGTGTTTTAGCCTTATGCATGTTGGTATTCTAGTCCTCAAGTCCCTTTTTCACTGCACATTAGTCCAAATAAAATACTCCCTCCGTCCCAGAAAATTTGTCTCATTTTGATTTTTTATGGTCAACATAAATGATCTTGACCAAACATTGGTGTCGATCTAATGATCACAACGAAATTTTAAAATTTGTTATCGATAAATCACTTAGTGATTTATTGATAACAAATTTTAAAGTTTCATAAATGATTAGATCGACATCAATGTTTGGTCAAAGTCCATTTATGTTGCCTATAAAAAGTCAAAATGAGACCACCTTTCTAGGACAACAGAGGGAGTATAACTCATCTTATATAGCATGTAACTCATTTACATTATTATAAAAAGTCAGACTTCTGTGCAATCCGACTGCACATGCAGTAATCCACTCAAAATTTGCAATGACAGTAGCTCGTTCTCAAAAAATAACAAGTTGTGTTGGGAAAATGTATGTAGATGGGTACACAAATGAAGAAATCCATCTTCGACGAACAAATTTTCCCAAGCCATCAAGAAGTGGCGAATGGGGGTGAAGAAAACAAAGGGAGGAAAATCCTCGACACGGACCCTTGGTGATGGCATTAATGCTAGCCCTACACCTTCAATGCCATCAACTATCCAGTTGGGAGGAGGAGCCAAGCTTCAACGTTTCGAAACGACAGGTCACTCAACTCGTTCCTTTAACTATGGTGACCAAGAAGTGTCTGATCTTGAAGCGGAGCCACTCTCTTCTGACGTGCTCGTGAGAGTTGACCACGAGATTTCTGACACCGAGTCAACTTTACCCAGTGAGGAAAGGACCAGGAACGAGAACGAGTTCTCGTTTGTGAAGCAAACATCATTGAAGTGAGTGATTCTGTTTTTCAAAAAAAGTCAAGATGATGGAATTTTGTGTATATGGAAATGGAAGGAGCTTGGTTAGATATATACCATATACATAAATATATTTGTATGTACATTTGAACTGTCTTTTGTATATTGTATAAACTATAGAGTTTTGTTTTCTTCAACTTTTCCGATGGAACCAAAGGCATTTGCTCTAGTGGTACTCAAGTCTAAGGTGCTCGGATTCTTTGGTTGACCTCGCCGGACTCGTGTTGACTATACTAAAATAATAGTGTCCGACACGGGTACAGGGGTAAACCAAAGAGTCCGAGCATCAGAGATTCAAGTAACTTTCTCTGTTACCCGGACTCTTCAAAATATGTTGAAGTACCCGTGTCCGATACGTATCGTGTCCGACACGACACCAGGACACCTGTTTTTTCATTCGGATACGACAAGAAAAAATTGAAAGAAAAAAAGGAGTGAGTTGACTTCATTTATAAAGTTTTTATAAATTTTAATGTTGTTTTACTTAATTTTACAAAGAGTGAGTTGACTTCATTAATAAGTAAAGTATAAATAGTCTATTTATACTATTTTGATTTGTCCTGAAATAACGCTCGTATCCCGTACCCGTGTCCAAATATAGGACGGTGTCCCAGTGTCCAAAATTATTAAGAAAATTGTATCCAATACTAGGATCCGTATCCGTGTCAGATCCCGGATACCGTGTCCAGGTAACATAGGATGCTTCTCTATATAAAAGAGATCAGAGTTTGATCCCTTTCCATATTAAAAAGAAAAAAGAAAAAGCTTTTTTGGAAGGAAAAGAGATACCACACTTTTTGTTAGTCTTTCACCCACATATTCTTGAAATTGAAACAAATTCAAGATTATGCAGTAGTTTGGTACAGCAAGTTGTTGTTGACAAAAATAATGTGGAAAAGATTGAGAAATTAAGCAGGAGGAACAGTTTCAGCTCCCCCCCCCCTCTCTCAAACAATATACATACTGTAAATGTGGACGGGTATATAAAATATATATACGGTAAATATGGATCGGTATATAGTTTTACGTTATCTAATTTTTTATTTATTTTTTTATATCAGACTACCATTTTCATTAAATTAAAAGCAAGAGAATATAAGAAGGCACTCTACAACTATTAGAGGCTCAACCCAAACATTATCAGTTATTACATGGGCAGTTCGAAATACAAGAAAAATGTCAAAAGAGGGATGACGAAGAATGGTGCTCGTGAATAAAGCCGCAATGTCACAAAAGTAACCAGTATCGTTCTGAAGCCATGGATCACCCAAAATATGAATGTTACGACCGTTCCAAACCTTCCATCTTGTACCTCTAACAATGTTTCGGGACACACAGATGCCTCTCCCAACATAGCTTGGACACTGCCTCATAATGACATTCACGAAATTCCCCTTCGGAAAATATATTGCTTTGAAAACACAACAATAAAAGGCCTCTGGATTAGTTTCAAACCACCAACCGAGTCTCCCAACCAATGCTAGATGGAACATCTGAAGATCACGAAAACTCACTCAATCCACCCACTTCTGTAAGTAAACATAAATCTCGCCATTGCATCCAAATGATATCACGTAGACCAACTCGTTGATTACCCCACCAAGACAAAAACCAAAAGAAAAAACACAAGGCTCTCACTACGGAGAGAATACGAAGGCTCTCATCAAGTAGAGGAGACTAAAACAAATGCCATTTCAAAGCATTCTTATTCAATCATTCAAAAGCAAAGGCGATAAGGTAAAAGACTTACACAAAAATAATCAAATTCTAAAAGCAATAAATCTATCTTAAATTAAACATTAATCATTCGATGATTAAAATTTAATATAGGAGATAAAAACAAACCTAATTAGATCTTCAAGTTTGAGGAGAAGTTTGAAGATGAAAAGACAAGAAAGAGGAAGTTTACATTATCTATTCTATCAGTCAAAATTTAATTTTTAGAAATTTTCTTTTATCAAATTGTACTTTGTAATTGGGCATAGTGCTTAATTGGGTTGAGCAATACACAAAAGACAACTTACAGAATTTTAGCCACATCCACAGTTGTGGAATCTACGAATATCACATGCAATTATTCTTGTCAACTTATTTGTATTTGTGATCAAAATTTCGTGATAACTTTTTTTTGTGACTTTAGTAAATATGTCTTGAAAGTTTGTTTCATTTTGATTTTTTATAGTCAATACAAATGAACTTTGACTAAGCATTGGTGTCAAACTAATGATCACAATGAAATTTTACAAAATGTTATTGATAATCACTTAGGCTCCGTTTGTTTCGCATAAACAACTTACGGAAAATGATTTTCCGAATATGAAAATGTTTTCCGAAAAATGACATAAACATGTTTTTGGTTGTTTAGTAAATCTAAGGAAAATGTTTTTCAGAAAATATTTTCATATGAGAAAAAAATTATTATGAGAAAATAAAAGTAATATGAGAAAAAAATTTGAATTGGGGTGGGATGGGGTGGTGTGTGGGAGGGGGTGGGGTTAGTGGGAGGTGGGGGGGGGGGGGAGCTAGGGGAGGTAGGGGGATAGGGGCGATGCGGGGGTGGGGGATGTGTTCAAAAATAATTTTAATATGAGGTGAAAAGAGTTTTTTTTTTTTTTAGGTGTAGGTGGGGAGGTGTTCAAAAATAATTGTAATGAATGAAAAGAAGTTTTTTTCTTTTTTTTTTTTTTTTTTTTTTTTTTTTTTTTTTTTGGGCGGGTGGGGGGGGGGGTGGGTGGGTGGTGGGCTAGTGGGCGTACAGAGCGGGAGTGTGGGAGTTGTTAAAAGATAGTTTTTATGAGTGAATTTTTTATTTTTATTTTTGGAAGAGGGTGGGTGGGTGGTGGGGGAGGGGGGAGGGAAGGTAAGGTTGGAGGGTGGGTGGGGTGGGGATAGGATGGATGGAGGGGTGGTTGTTGGAAGTGGAGTGGGTAGCGTGGGGTTGTATAGGGAGTTGGGTGTGTGAGCGAGGAAGTAAACATTTTTCGGAAAATGAGTTACGGAGTAGAAATCCGTAAGTCATTTTACTTAGAAAAGTGGGAAAACCTTTTCCGAAAGTTGTTTTACGCGAAACAAACGGAGCCTTAATGATTTTTGAATTACAAACTACTCTATAAAATTTTGAGAAAATTACCTTTTAACCCCTGTGTAATATCGAATTTACATTTTAAGACAAGAACATTTTCACTTTATATCTTAATCCCACAAAATATTTTATCTAACCAAATAATCCCTAGCCACTTTAAATACGCTAAATGTACCCACCCCTCCCAGATCTCAGTCTCACCCACACAAACAGACACGCTCTCTCTCTCTCTCTACCCTCTTCACCACCTTCGGCCATCATTCACCTCCACACTTTCGGTGACAACCCCTCTGATGACCCTGACCTCTCTCTCCGCACCTCCGGCGACCTCCCACCTTCGGCGACCCGAGCCCTTCCTTCCACCTCCGATGACCCAGCCCTTCCCTTCCACCTCCGGCCACCCCTTACGCTGTCGTCCCTTCATGTCCGTCCAATCTCAGATTTGCGTAAACCCTACCCCGATCTTCTCCTACCTCGTCCCATATCTACCTCAAACTCCATCTTTGGGCACAAGCCGTAGCCCCCATCTTCTCTCTCTAGCAATACCCTCCATATCCGGCATATTCCGACCATCCCTGTTTCACCACGGCCACTAAAGCTAAGCAGTCTAAGTTTGTGGCAACGTGGGATTCAAGTGACAAATCGAGTCTGGCCGGCCAAGATCGATGCTGATGTCCCCTCCGCACCTCCGTCCAGCAAACATGTCGTCTCATGTTCACTTCTACAACTTTGATCGATTTGTTGCTTCACTGTTTTTGGGATTTGGCCCTTGTGCCTTTGTGGTTCATTTACTTTTAATCACTCCCTTTGTCCCAAAATGATCTTCACATTTGACAATTCAAACTTTTTATGGATATGGACACTTGATTCATTAGTCATGTTTTGTTTGGGCACTTCTAAGCTTAAATTGTATAAATGTGGAGAACTTACTGATAAGTTCTCAGTTGTTTGATCGCCGAAGTTGATCGTGTTCTAAGTAGTTTAGTTGACAGATGAGAACTTACTGATAAGTTCTCGATTGTTTAGTTGCCGGAGTTGGTCGCCAGAGTTAATCGTGTTCTTAGTAGTTAGTTTAATTGACAGCTGAGAAATTATTGATACGTTCTCGACTGTTTGATCACCGGAGTTGGTCGCCTGAGTTGGTGGCCTCCGGAGTTAATCGTGTTCTTAGTAGTTTTGTTGACAGCTGAGAACTTACTAATAAGTTCTCAGTTGTTTGGTCGCCAGAGTTGTTCATATTCTTAGTAGTTTAGTTGACAACTGAGAACTTACTGATAAGTTCTCAATTGTTTGGTCGCCGGAGTTGTTCATGTTCTAAGTAGTTTAGTTGAGAACTTACTGATAAGTTCTCAACTGTTTGGTCGCTGGAAGAACACTGAAGCTAACAAAAAAAAAGATTTTTTTTTTTTTTTTTTTTTTTTTTTTGCGTCGGAGTGGTCGCCGGAGTTGTTGACTGGAGAAGGTGGTGATGGTAACCTAAGGTAATAGTGGTTGGGGTGAAAGTAAAATGTTGAGAGGGTGTAGTTAGTAAAATATTGAGGAAGATGTAAGCTAGGGACTATATGGTTAGTCAAAATATTCTTTGTCTTAAAATGTAAATTAGGCTTCCCAGAGGGATTATTGGGTAAATCCCTCTAAAATTTCACTAGAATGCTTAAATCGATATTAATGTTTGGTCAAAGTTTTGAAATAAACTTTTCAAGACAAAATTAAGGCCCAATATATGTTACAACTATCCATGCATCAGATGGTGGTGTAGAACTCTTTTGCAGTTCTTCACAAAACTAGTACAGTAATTCAAGGTTCTAAAAAACGCTAGGCGCCTAGGCGGGATTTAGGCGGGGCCGAGAATTCAGAAATAACTATAATATCCTAGACGGGACCTAGGAGTTTCATGAACGCCTAGCGCCTAGGCAGGGCCTAGGCGTCCTAGACGGGATCTTTTAGAACACTGCAGTAATTAATTTCTGGAGTGATTTGAGATCCTGTTGTTTATGTACTTTTTCTGTCTCATAACATAACAATGTAATACAAAAACTTAGGTGCGAACAAGGGGATCTGTCTCATGGTAGAGAAGGGTCATTTTTGACTCATGACCCGACCCACGAACCGGCTCCATGACCCATGGGGGCGACCCTGCAACGTGGCAGCCTCTCATAGGCATTTTTTTTTTTTTTTGATTTTTTAAAAAAATTTAATATTTTTTTTTTGTTTTTTTCCGGTTTGTCAAAAGTAATAGTTACTATAACTTAATGTAATGACTGTATACATATAAAGTAACATTGTTCATAAGTAAAAGTAATACATATATACAGAAAAGTAACACTGCTTTTTTCTATGCTTTTTTCGTTTGCCAAAAGTAATACTTAATACAACTAAAATGTAACGAACGTGTTACTTATATGTAACAGTGTTTATACATAATTTGTAACACATATGTATAGAAAAGTAATAGTATATCTATATGTTTTCAAATAATAAGTTACAATGGTTTCAATTTATCATGATACATGTAAGGTATTACATTATCTATAGAAATATGTTATAATTTCTTTTATTAAGTGTTACATTTACTTGTACAAACAATTACATTCATGTATATGAGTTGTTACTTTTCAAATGTTATTTTCTTTCAAAAAATTAAATCAAAATACACAATATTTTACATTTTTGCAAAAACACTATTACATTTCAATATAAATGATAATTACATTTAGATATTGTTTGGGTTATACGTAATTATAGTTAGTATTACATTTGAAAAAATGGGTAAAACGAGACTTTGTTTTTGTAAAACAGGTGTTACGTTTACTTATGAACAATGTTACTTTATATGTATACAGCCATTACATTAAGTTGTGGTAACTATTACTTTTGGTAAACGACGGAAAAGCCGAAAAAAAATATAAAAACTCAAAAAAAAAAAAAATTGGTCTAGGTAACTATTACTTTTGGTTACAGTAACTATTACTTTTGACTGCCACGTGGCAAGATCGGGTCATGGATCCGGGTCATGGGTCAAAAATGACCTGTCTCTACCATGAGACGGATCCCCTTGTTCTCACAGGAGACTTGCTCACAATGTAATATGCGACCTTTTCATACACACACACACACACACATATATATATATATATGAAAAAAAAGTAAGGTAACTAAGTGTTGGTTTTTGTAGTTAGACAAACATTATAAAGACAAAGTATTCCAAAATTGTTAAGTAACCAACTCCTTTAAAACCTTAAGGTGTTATAGAGGGTACCTACAATATATATCAAGCTTCAACACTCCCCCTAACGTGTGACTCGGTGACACACGTGGAGAGATTAACAAACATGCCACTTATCGGGCATCAACATAGTGCAATTTTTAGCACTAAATAATCCGGGTAATAATATGCAAGCGGAAGGATTCGAACCCCTGACCTTGCGATAACCAGAGCTCTGATAAGCTTGATATACATTGTAGGTACCCTCTCTAACACCTTAAGGTTTTAGAGGAGTTGGTTACTTATCATGGTATCAGAGCTGGCCCGTTGCACGTGCAGGCCCAACGGCCCACGATGTTGTTCCGCGTCACCCGTAACAAGTCCGCGTTGTAAGCCTTGGCAAAGCCCGACTACACGTGAGGGGGCGTGTTAAAGACAATTATCCCACATCGGGAATTAACTAGCTAAGCATTGACTATATAAAGATCCTGGGCTACTCCTCCCATTGCCAATTAGTTTTGGGATGGAACCTCAGACTTTATCATGGTATCAGAGATCTAGGTTTGGCAAGGTCCAGGGTTTGAATATTCCCGCTTGCATTTATCCTTAAAAAAAAAATTATAAAGGGTACATATTGATGTAGGAGAGAAGACAGCAGGAATTCCAGTGCAGCAGCCACCGAGCGCCCGCCCGCTAGGCACCAGGCGCCCGCCTGGAATTAAGTTCAAAACGGCTGAAGCTACTGGCATGTTCGAGCGCCCGCTTGGGCTAAGGCAGGCGTCCGCTCGCTATGTCGGGCAGAATAGTACCAGTTCGCGTTTTTATGTTTTATGCGCAGATTAGTAGGGTATTTTGGGCATTAATTGTTTAGTTGAGATATTTTATTAGACTAGGGTTTGTTAGTTGTTAGTAGTATAAATACTTTAGTTTCATTGTTTTAGGTTAACAACTTTTACTATCAATTGAACTTTTGTTCTTGGAGATTTATTTCTCTTTCTTGGTGGATTCCAAGGTTTTGTGTTTGAGGTTTCATCGCTGGATGAGATCTTGTGATTAGTGCGCTAAATCACGAAATTATCGCTTCCGTACTGCGTCACATATTTACCCGATTGCACCCCTATACTAAATCCACGTTTGCACGTGAGGGGGAGTGTTAATATGAGCATGATATACATTGTGGGTGCTCTCTCTAACAGCTTAAGCTTTTAAATGAGTTGGTTGCTTAACAAAAATACTATTCATTATTTTGTTTTTTGGGACGGACCACTCCAGCTGCTACACCCTCAAGCGCTGCTACGAGCGTACTCAATCCTGCCACGCATCTCGTCTATCACTTTAAACGGTCAATTTTAATTTGTTAATTGTAGTCCCACTTAACAAAAAAAAAAAAAAACATCTCTTCCGTCAAGTACAAAAATAGGATGAGGTGTTAAAATGGGGACCATCAGCAAGAAGAGCTCGCTGGAGCTAACACATGCTGAAATAGTTCGAAGCTCAATTTTTTTGAATAGTTTTTATTACTATTAAACATCAAACAAGATTTTCTTGTTCTTCTCAAATCTAATTAATCTCCTGTTAGAGCAATAACAAGACTTGATAAGAAAAGCGAGCGATCACAAGAACACAGATATACGTGGTTCACCAACTTGGCTACGTCCACGGGGAGGGGAGAGAATATTATTATCAATCTGGAGAAACGATTACAAGATCACACTATTACTGCTGCACGAATTATTATTGATCACAATAATTCCTAACTGTGCAACTGTAGAATTACAGACCTTGCTCTGAGCACTCTAATAATTTGTCTATGACAATCTGAGGTGTGATTTTAATCTAAACTACTGGCATCTATTTATACTAGTAAAGTTTATCTCAAAATCTCTTAGGAACTTGGAAACCTAGTCCAAAACTGACTTGGAAACCTAGTCCAAAACTGACTTGGAAACCTTCCTTCTGCGTTCTGTCCCGGAATTACGAAATCTCTCTGTTGTTTAATCCTTTAACTCGGCGTCCTAAATTCAAAAGCATTAACCCAACAATCTCCACCTTGACTTTGAATCTCCATGACAACAAACCTTTTCTCCCCCCTCGCCTCTTCTGCTATCTAATAGCTGCGAACAATCTGCAAGTCCAAACAATATTGGAACTTGCTTCCCGTCACGAGTTTTGTGAACATGTCTGCAGGGTTGTTCGCCGTCCCTACCTTCACCTTTACCCGTTTATCATCCATTAGGAAATGATATCTGACATCAATGTGCTTGGTCCTCTCATGACGAACCCCAAGATTGCTGATCAATCCCTTCAACCATATTCCTTCCTTAGCGGACTCTGTCAATGCCACGTATTCTGCCTCTGTTGTAGACAACGTCACTGTCGTCTGCAATCTAGCCTTCCAACTGACAACTGACCCACCAAGCGTGAACACATATCCGGTCTTCGATCTTCTTGAGTCAACATCACCCAAATCTGAGAAACCCTTGACTGCACATTCTGTCCCATCTCCACAGACGAGTCTGACGTCGCTAGTGCGCACTGTAGTATACATCAAACTACCAACTGCACTAGCATAGGATACTGGAGCCATATACTCTTTCTCCTCAACCGATTTGGACCCAAACGCGACTGTATGTGCATTCACTGCACCCGGAGTATCTATAGTCTTAGCTGTCGACCCACCAAACCTTTCTGAAACTTTCTTGATGTATCTTTTCTGGGATAAGAACAGTTTCCGTTTGGCTTTGTCTCTATAGATCTCCATACCCAGAATTTTCTTCGCGTTACCCAAACCCTTCATCTCTGCGACCAAGCCTTTCAGCTTCTGAATCCTTGACTTCTTGACTGCTGCTAACACATAGCTGTCAAATCTCTTGTACCACTGCCTAGGCGATTGCTTCAATCTACAAACTTGATCTTCCTTACCAGGAACTTGGAATCCTTCCGACTCTGTCATGTATATCTCTCCCTCTATTGCTAGCAACACTCTGATCGAAGTGTGTCTGACCACTGTTGAGAAGATCCCATTGTAGTCCACCTCTTCTTTCTGTGTGAAACCCCTTGCAACAACTTGAGCTTTATACTTGAACCCTTCTGCCGGTGACATCCCTTCCTCTTTCTTGAAGATCTACTTGCAAGTCACAATCTTTCTGCCTTCTGGCCTTGTGGTCAACTTCCAAGTCTGATTCCTGTGAAGAGACTTCGTCTCATCACCCATAGCCGCATACCTCTGAGATGACTCTGAACATTTATCTGCTTTATTGAAAGTAGAAGGTTCCGTAAGAACGGGCTCCACTTCCTCAGCAACCAGCAGTGCATAAGACACCAAGTCTTCAAATCCATTCCTGAAATTAGCTCTTCTAGACCCTCCTTGTGCTAACCCATGTTCTTTAGGAACTGAACTTGAACTTTCTGGTGCTTCAGTCTTTATCTCTGTTGGTGGATCCTGATAAACACCTGACTATGGGACAACTAACTCTTCAGTATCTTGTTGCTCCACCTGTTTTTCAACATCTGACTGTGGTACAACTAACTCTTCAGTATCTTGTTGCTCCACCTGTTTATCAACACCGCCAACACTTGAAACAACCATGGATTTACCAGTCCATACCTCATAGGGAACTTTGAGGCCAATACCGGTATGAAGTCCATGATTAATCAAGTAACATGTTGTACTAAGCGCTTCTGCCCAGAAACGTTTAGACAACTCTGCATTGGAGAGCATGTACAACGCTCCCATAAGCCATGTCTGATTCATCCGTTCTGCTACACCATTCTGCCGTGGCGTGCCTCTGCTGGTGAGATTTCTAGAAATCTCCACCTGTCTGCAAAACGAATCGAACTCAGTACTGCAGAATTCCAAACCATTATCTGTCCGGAGCTTCTTGATCTTCTTCTCTGTCTGGTTCTCCACTACCGTCTTCCAGTCCTTGAAATTCCTTAGAGCCCCATTCTTGTGCTCCATGATAACCACCCAAGTCTTCCTCGAATAATCATCAACCATAGACAAGACATATCTGTGCCCCCTTAGAAATCCCTGACGTGAAGGTCCCCAATACTCTGAGTGGATGTAATCCAGAACAACTTTAAGATCCTTGATCTTAAGGCCATAAAGAAGATCTCTATTAGTCAACTCATGCATCTTTCGAGTGCTCATGTGACCGAGCCTGATGTGCCACAACTTAGACATATCTCCCTCGTTCACCTCTTCTGATGCAGCCATAGTCGACTCTGCAAGCGTCTTTCCTTGGAGGAAATACAAGGAGCCCCGCTTAAGACCTTTCAGCATCACTTCTGAACCGTTACAGACACTAACTGCTCCACCTTTACCTTTGAAACTGAACCCTTTGCTGTCTAACTGACTAAGAGAAATCAGATTCTTCGTCATATGCGGAACGTGTCGAACCTCGTTCAAAGTGACAACCCTACCATCATGAGTCCTGACCTTGATCGAACCAATACCGACAACCCTGCAGACTTCACTGTTAGCCATGCTTATATCATCGCCAACTATCTGCCTATAACCGGTAAACCATTCTCTCCTAGGACTGATATGGTAAGACGCTCCTGAATCAAGAATCCACGCATCAGATGCGCATGCTGATTCTGATGTTACTAGAGCATAATCCTCATCTGAACTGCAATCTCTAGCCGTCATGGCCTCTGTTGTGACTGGTGCCTTGCCTTGCTTCCTTCTGGGACAGTCGAACTTCCAATGCCCCTTCTCTTTGCAGAAATTACAGATATCCCCAGGTTTCGGACCCTTCTTGTGTGAAGAATTACCTTGATTGTTCTTCCTCCCACTAGAACCCCTGCTGTTGCTACTACTAGCAACCAAACCTGATGACTGGGTACCTGCCTCATTCACACTCGCCTTTCGGCGCAATTCCCTCGTCTTGAGAGAAGTTTTTACTTCCTCTAGAGAGATCCCATCTTTACGGTTTATGCACGAATCGACATAATGTTCATACGACATAGGTAAAGATACTAAAAGCTGCAAGGCTGCATCCTCGTCATCAACAACTACTCCTATATTACGCAGTTCAAGTAATGCAGAAGTAAATCTGTCAAGATGATCATTTATGGGCGTACCTTCAGTCATACGACAATCATATAGCTTCTTCTTCAGGTATAACTTGTTGGTCAATGAACGTGTCATGTACATATCTTCCAACTTCAACCAAAGATCGCTTCCGGAGTCTGTTCCTGCAACATTGGTTAGGATCTCATCATCCAACTGTCTGATGATCTTGGCGTGAGCCTTCTGATCTAACTTCTTCAATGCCGCCACCTCCTTCGCTGCTGCTATCTTGTCCTTCTCTGACTGTTCTGCTGTACCTTCTGTGGTGACTTCCTTACCCTTGGGATCCTTACGATCCCTGATTGCAATCTCCAACGGTTCCCATAAATCTTTGTCTACCAACAAAGCCTTCATCTTGATCTGCCAGAGAGAAAAACTATTCTTCCCATTGAACTTGTCGATCGAATCTGCTCCTTGACCCACTTCTTGTTCTCTGCAGCGGAATCCCTGAATCTCTAACCACGAACCAAAGCTCTGGTGTCACTAATAGAAATCGCAACAAGAAACTCCAAACGCATACAATCGAAGACAAAACACCAACAACTTATGTCCGGATACAATTTCGGATGCTACGGACAGCAAAATCCAATCTCCACCGTTTAGATCGAAGATCTATGAGTCCCGAAGCTACTCACCGAAAATCAGCACGATCCAACGGTGAACGAATGTGCTACGCCTTTTTCTTCACCGCTGCGCTGGATAAAAACGGACTAGAAACTGCTACCTTGTTTTTCTTCGTTCTTGGATCTCTTCCGTCGATGCTAATTCTCCTTTTCAACCAAGCTCTGATGCCACTTGTTAGAGCAATAACAAGACTTGATAAGAAAAGCGAGCGATCACAAGAACACAGATATACGTGGTTCACCAACTTGGCTACGTCCACGGGGAGGGGAGAGAATATTATTATCAATCTGGAGAAACGATTACAAGATCACACTATTACTGCTGCACGAATTATTGATCACAATAATTCCTAACTGTGCAACTGTAGAATTACAGACCTTGCTCTGAGCACTCTAATAATTTGTCTATGACAATCTGAGGTGTGATTTTAATCTAAACTACTGGCATCTATTTATACTAGTAAAGTTTATCTCAAAATCTCTTAGGAACTTGGAAACCTAGTCCAAAACTGACTTGGAAACCTAGTCCAAAACTGACTTGGAAACCTTCCTTCTGCGCTCTGTCCCGGAATTACGAAATCTCTCTGTTGTTTAATCCTTTAACTCGGCGTCCCAAATTCAAAGGCATTAACCCAACATCTCCAATTGGAGGATCACTGTTTTGTGTATATCTAAGCAATTACTTCCTCCGGTCCAAAATAACTGTCACTTTTGGACCAAAATTTTGGTCCAAAATAATTGTCACTTTTGAGCTAAATGTCTCTTTTATCCTTGCATTGAAACTTGTTCTCTTTTATTAATTATCTTAGCGTGAGACATTAATGTAAGAAAGTTGCACATTTAATAGGGGTAAAGTTGGAACTTTTGTCACTAAGTCATGATAATTATTACATTTCTTAAGAGTTGTACAAATACAAAAAAAAGACAGTTATTTTGGACCGGAGGGAGTAGCTAATAAACACGTGGTTAATTTTTAAGGCTAAGTGTGATGGCCTCTAATTAATCTTATATATTCCGTACAATGTACCACAACAAAGTGTAGTCCTGTCAACCCTTTTTATTGGCATTATCCATCCACAAGGAAATCTTGCTTAAAAAATAAAAAAAGGGCAAATTGCAATTTGGTTCCTGACATTTACAAACTTTTGCAATTTGGTTCCCAACAGTTGTTTTTTGCCAATTGGTTCCCAACATTTACATTTTTTTGCAATGTGTCTATAAAAGTAACTGGGCGTTAGTTTTCTAACAGATTTTATGTCATGTGACTAGCACATGACGTTTTAAAGGACGTTTTAAAATATTCGTAAAGCTACACATATCCGATTAATATGATTCTTTTTTTATATTGAAGCTAATATTTAAATCTACAACATAAATTTTTTTTTTGGAAATTTGTTGGGTACCTAAATTATTTTTACATTTAATATTAATTTTAAATATTAAAAAAATAAAAAAAACACGTGAAATATATTCTAAAAAGATAGTAGTAGCCCAAGTATGTTTCATATGAAGTAATTTCTATATGTATTTTTCCTAAAGTTTATTTTTCTCCTCACCTCTGCCACTTTCCCGCAACACCCATTCCACATAACTCTTCCCTCGATTCATCGTCCTCTTCTTCTCCCTTTTTTTTCTATCAAACATTTTTACGAACTGATAATTTACATATAGAATTTACTTCATATGGGACATATTTGTGCTAATATCTTTTTTAGATTATATTTTACATGTTTTCTATTTTTTTTAATATTTAAAATTAAGATTAAATGTAAAAATAATCCAACTACCCAATAAATTTCCAAAAACAATATATGTTGTAGATTTAAATATTAGTTTCAATTTAAAAGAAGAATCATATTAATCGGATATGTGTAGCTTTAAGAATATCTTAAAACGTCATGTGCTAGTCATATGACACAAAATATGTTAGAAAACTAACGCCCAGTTACTTTTATAGCCACATTGCAAAAAAATGTAAATGTTGGGAACCAATTGGCGAAAAAAAACTGTTGGGAACCAAATTGCAATTTGCCCAAAAAATAATCCTAAATGAAAGTGTCACATGGTCGAAGATCAAACTGCACATGCAACGAGATAACTTTGCTTTAATTATTGTTTTTCAATAATTTTAATCAAACTGTATTAAAAAAATAATGAAATTTATTAGAAAAAAAAATCTCCAACTAATAGTTATTCCCGCCGTCTAAAAATACATGTTGTTCGGGAGTTTTTTTGTTGTCTCAAAACGTTTTACAATACGTTGTGCAACTTTCACATCGGTGCAACGGTTCCATACCCAAAAAATGAAGAGAGATAATGAGTGGGGTTAAATGGTGGGGTAGGTTGAATATAAATATATTAAAGCAAGTCCATTTTGAGTACTTAAAAGTGAAAAAAGTCCTAATTATGTTGGGACGGAAGGAGTCTGTTCCTTCAAGAAAATTCTACATTCTTTTTGTACATTTTATTAAATTTGATGGCAAGGAAGGATCCATGAATATAGTTATCATCCACTTTACAAACTTTTGATTTCGTTAGTATATATTCCCTCCGTCTCAACACAAGTAAGACTTCTTTCATTTTTAGGTCGTCCCAAAATAATTAAGATTGCCCAAAATGGAAATATTTTAATATATTTATATTCAACCAACCTCACCATTTAATCTCACTCATTCTCTTTCTTCATTTTCCACCACTCAATTTATGAGTTTATTGCCAATTTGACCTGCGTACTATCAAAATCTTGACGATTTGCCCTCGTACTAAAGAAACTGCCAATTTGACCTGCGTACTATGGTTTTAATAAAAAAGTGGTCAAGGATAACGATGATCCGTTAGAAATCTAACGGGCTGTCAGCATATGTTAAGAATTTAACAGATTTGCAATAAAAAAAAATGTGACCCTAATAATGATATTAATGTTGTAATGGTCCAAAATTTATTTATATTTTTATTTATGACTTGTTTACCCTTTATATTGATTAATTAACTAAAATAACCAAAATCGTTAATAAATGACTTTTTTTTTTGTTAATAAATGACTTGTTTACCGAATATGTCACATTTTTGTTTTTTAAATATTATACCACATTTATTAAATACTACTCCCTCTGCCCTAAAACAACTTGCACTTATTTTTTTTTAATTTAAATAGATGATACTCCATCCGTCCTAAAAGACCAAGAAATGGCTATATATATATTTAGTTATATTGTTAATTGAGTATGCTTAAAAATGATAAGGAGATGATATTTTAGTGATTAACTTTTTAATCACCTCCGTCCCAAATAAATTGTCCGTCAGTGTTACATACTATCACCACCAAAATTAGACACCACCACCCACCCCCGCCCGTGACCCCCACTGCCACCGCCCGCCAAACCGCCACTGCCCGCCACCGCCATTACAGAGACCACCACTCACCACACACCACTCACCACCGCCTACTACTTCCACCGGCCATCGCAGCCACCACCACCACAAACACTACAGCCACCCTATCATCTCCATACTACCACCATCTCACAACCACCACCGTCGACACCACCTCTTGATTTAGGCCACAATCAATTGTTCATACTCATAGTGATAAAATCAACCTCCAATCTCGAAATCAAAGTCAAAACTAAAATCAAAATCGTCAGCTAAATCAAGAATCAAAAATCGAAACCAAACTCGAAACCCAAATCGAAATCAGAACAAAAATCACAATCAAATATCTAAACCCAAATCAAAAATCAAAATCGAAATCAAAATGGAAAAAACCCAGATCTGAGTTTCGATTTGAAAACACATACACAAAGTCGCCACCGCCGCCACCAATCTCCAGATCTTGAGGTTAACCGACTAAAACCTACCCCAATTACTCTTCTCTATGCGCCGCACCCTCCATTCCCGTTTCTCTCTAGGGCCAGAAACTCCTAATTTTTGGTTTACTAATTTCCCGACAAATCAATGGCGAAAACAGGGGTTTTTGAGGTCGATCGGACGGCGGCGAGTGTCGCCGGAGGGTAGGGTAGAGAGAGATGTGGTGGGCGACGGTCGCCGGAGTAGAGGGAGACGACCGCCGGAGGTGGGGGAGATGTCGCCGGCGTGGTAGAGAGAGAGAGAGAGAGAGAGAGAGGAGGGAGGGGAGTGTGTGTATTAATACAAAAAAAAATCAAATAAAAGAAATATAAATATAAGTAAATATCATTAGTTGTGAAATTTATTTACTTTTTCTATTTTATTCTCTCTTAATAACAGATATATATAGAGAAATATGTATATACAATATTTTTTGGACCTTTGCGACATTAATATTATTGTAAGGGGTCACATTTGAATTTTCTTAATATAAATCTGTTAAATTTTTAACATACGTTGACATCCCGTTAGGTTTCTGACGACTCGCCGTTATCACTGGGCAAAATTTTATTAAAACCATAGTACGCAGGTCATATTGTGAGTTTCTTTAGTACGAGGGCAAATCGTCAAGATTTTGACAGTACGCAGGTCAAATTGGCAATAAACTCCTCAATTTATTCAACCAACACTACTATTTACTCCACTCATTCTCTCTCCTCATTTTTAGCCACATACACTATTTTTCTCTTAATTATTGTGCCCACTCATCTAATCCTACTTGTGTTCGGACGGAGGGAGTATATGTACAAGACATTGAATGACATGACGTTTTTTGATTTGTTTTGTGATAAAAAAAAATGTTTTTTAAGCAAATACTCACTCCGTCCCATCTTATACTTCAAAAAAAAGTGGGCACAAAAATTAAGATGAAAATCTTTATATTATACTTATAATATAGATAGTGGGGTAAGTGT
The DNA here is from genome assembly GCA_026119855.1 of Campanula takesimana. Classification (NCBI taxonomy): domain Eukaryota; kingdom Viridiplantae; phylum Streptophyta; class Magnoliopsida; order Asterales; family Campanulaceae; genus Campanula; species Campanula takesimana. Next base: position 1,097,547 of record JAOWBW010000376.1, read on the forward strand.
TGTGAGTATAGAAAGTGGGTTAAAGAAAGAAAGTGGGGTAGGAATAGTTAGTGGATAGTTGTTGTGAGTATGACATGTATGTCCCACTAAATTAAAAAGTATAAAAAGCTTTCCTTTTTTGGATTTTGAAGTTTAAAATGGGACACCCAAAAGGGAAATTTTTGAATTTTAAAATGAGACGGAGGGAGTAATCATTATCAAATTTTAATAGTCAGATACTCATCCGAAAATTGAGGATTTATAGGAAGATGTGGAGACATCGACAAACACCTGCCTCGATGAAAAAACCTAAGTCATCTCGAATAACTTTGAACCAAATTTCTATCGAACACCTATGAACATAGACCTGTGGTGATGTCCAATGCTTCTCCAAAATAACTTAGATATGACTCAACACTTATTACCTAAAAATCCCACAAGGAAAAAAAATTAACATTTGAAGACACGACAAGGTAGTGCGTTAGGGTTAGCAATAAGAGTCAAATCAAGCATTACAAGCGTTGCAACAAGAAACAATTTAACAAGGATAAAAATGCAAAGACTCTCGCTTGATGAGAGAAAAATATACTAATATCTAGGAAAGAAAGGCAAGACGATGGTATTCCGAATAGCGAGCTATCGAAGTTAATAATCAAATAACCTCATGTACATCGCTATGAATGTCTTTAAACTTGTTTTATAATATTTGTCACTTTGCTATTATCAACACATTTGTTCTCTTTTCTGTCAATTATACACCTATTAATTATAGTGAAGTATTTCTTGTACGAGCATTTAATCACCTAGGAAATTAGATCATTTTGAGTCTTTTTAACTTACAATTTTAATATGTGTAAAATATTTTAAAGTGATACTAATATTTTGAAATAGACAAAGTATATCTTTGCTTTAAAACTCTGTAAACTAATTTTTTGAAAGATGTTTGAAAAATAAAATATACTGCACTTTAGGGTGAATTACGAAGCTCAATTACACCTGAAGGTGTTTTTTTTTTTTTTTTTTTAAGTTTGTATCATATCATTTAAGGCATGATAGCACGGCGAACCTGGGACCTTCAACAAAGTGGAGGCCACTTAATTATTGGGGAATGGGGGGGAGGGGAATTGAACTTGGGACCTCCCGAAGGAAATCCCAAGTCTGTACCACTTGGCCAAAGCCGTGCGATACCTCAAGTTGTTTGTATTAGGGATTGCCAAACTGGACTGAAACCGTCGAACCGGCCCGGAACCGGAACCGAAAAAACCGTAACCACCATGAACCGCCACGAAAACCGGAACCGTGGGAATCGGAACCGTTTTGGATAAGGGCCGGTTAAGGCTCAACCCCCCAAAAACCGTGAACCGGCGGTTCCGAACCGCCCAACCAAACCGTGAACCAGAGCCGTCTGAACCTTCAATAAAACCGTTAAAAAACCATCAAAATCATTAGATTTCTAACAGTTTCATCAGAATTAACCGTTTAGCCAAATTCAGTGAATGAAAACAATAAAAATTTGGTTGTCCCCATTATTGTAAATTTGCCTTTAATTAATAAAATTTAAAGGGTACCGTGTAACGACCTCAAAATCCGTCTTTATTTATTTTATATTTTATTTTATATTTTGAGAATTTTTAATTTGAACATATATGTGCATTTTATGTGTCAGGAAATATTTTTAGGACTTGCATAAATTATTTGATTATTTGTGTTAGTTAAAGTGTTAGTAGTAATTATTGTTTTGGGAGTTAAATATTGTTAGTGGAACTTGTTGGGGCCTTATTAAAAATAGTGGATAAGGGGTTTAAGTAATTTAAGTTAGTTAGAAGGGTTTTAAAGGAAAAATGGGAAAGGATTAGTATGATCACATTACCTCTCCCTCTCTCAGTCGACATTTTTAACCAAAAAGTGGTAACTTTCCCAAATTTCCTCCATTGTTGATGAAGGTAAGGTTTTTGTTTTGTTAATTTTCCTTCTTTTAATCTATTACTCCATTTTCAAATCTAATTATATATAAATGATCAGGGAGTTGAATAGAGTAAGTCTACCCGAACAAATATTATTTCTGCGATACTTTTCCGGAAAATAGGTAAGTTACTAATCCCCCTTTAAATGTTAAAATGGTCATAAGTATGCTTTATATGCTTTATATGCTTTATATGTGAATAAACAATGTTTTGGTATGTTTTATTTATACTTGTAAATTTGGGACAAAGGGAGTAGTATGAAAATAGTTCTTGTTAGGTGTTAGAATTGTTAAAGGCTGAATTTTTAGCCTTTGTGTAAGTTGCAAATGTTAAGTGTTACAAATACTAGTAGTTTTGGGTTGTGAAACGAAAGGAGTGAATTTTGGTTAAGTGTTGGTCTGCCGGGTGATGTGGGCGGCCGCCCAAAAAGGGCGTGCGGCCGCACATCTATCTGAAAGGTTTTACTCTTGGGACAGAGCATTTTGGGCGGCCGCACAGCCCTGTTTGGGTGACCGCCCAGTCATCTGAAAAGTTTAGAGTTTTCAAACCAAGGGATTTAGAGGTCAATCTTGGTCTAGTTTTTGGGGAGTGTCCTAAAGTACTTAGATGATTGTTGTGGATCACTAAAGTGGTAGAATTGGTTCCTTTGTGAACACAAGTGTTGTGAAATGTGAGTAATGGATTAAGTGAGCATTGTTGAACACTTTGTAATGTGTTGAATGGTTCATCTTCTTGATGTGTTTGGCATGGTTCCCTACATTGGAATCATTGTCCCTGATTGTTGTTGAAGCAAGTATTTCTATATGGTGCTTGCGTGTAAAGTCCAGCTGGTACTTTTGTGTGTGTTCGGGCAGTGATAGGGATTATAATGGTCTCACGAGCCAAGTACATTATAAAGCTCCTATCATTGGTTTCCCATTTTTAACCCACTTACTTAGGCCAAAGGTTGGGCACTTTGGGTTATAACTCTGTGTCATTTTCCCCGTTGTTGTTGTTGTTGTGATTGCTTGGTTCCGGAACCCGTTTCAGCTCTTCGATGCTGCTCAGTTGATGCCTCTCAGATGGCTATTGTTTTGGTTCGAGAACCTTGGCTCAGTATCCACGTATGAGTGTTTATTTCCGCTTTATGTGTTGCATGATGAGTTGGTCGTTATTTCCAACCGGTATGGGACGGTTGGCGATAGGGAGCCTCTCATATTATGTGCTATGTGCTATATGATCATTTGTGGCATTGTTAATTTATGTTTATCATATTAGCATGTAATGTAGTTGCATTTTAGTAGCTTACTGAGATTTATTCTCACCCTTTATTTGTTTACCGTTTTAGATAAGAAGGAGCTCAGGGGATAGTTCACACACACTGGGAGGACGTCGAGGAGATCTTTGGGTAACACATTTTGGGAAATGTTGTGTAAGCAAAGGATACATTATGTAAATGTAATACCTTTTGGGTAGTGTACCCGTGACTCAGTTGTGGTATCATCTCTTTTAGTAGATGTTCGTGTTGTAAATAAGTAAGTAAGTGAAGTGTGTAGCCGAGTGGCTAAGTACTCGTTTGTGAAAGTTTGTTTTGTGACTTGAAGTCATGTTTTAGTAACGTGTTGGTTGTGTGAACCTTTTATTAAAAGTATATTTCGAAAAAATTTCTTTAAATTGTTTTATGACGTCTTCCGTGCGTGTCCCGGACGTGGGGCCAAGTAGGACTGTGGGTCGGGGCGCGACAGTTGGTATCAGAGCTAGGTTGTAGATGGTCTAGAATGACTAAGTGACCTAGGAGGGTAGTTGAGTATGGAGTGAGTAACGTTGAGTGTTTTATGCAGGTACTCAGTAAAAATGCCGGAACATGAGGGTGAACAGTCTGGTACTGCAGGCCAGGGTAATGTAAGGGAAAAAGCTCGAGCTATGTTTCAAGGGATGTTCGAGGCCGCAATGAAAACCATCCATGATCAGAGGCAAGGAGGAGAGCATGCACCTCCGAGGTATGGTCTAGAACAGTTTTTAAAGATGAAACCAACCGGCTATGATGGTGAACCAGATGTGACCAAAGTTGAGAGATGGATTGAATCCATGGAAAAGATATTTGATGTCTTAGTATGTACTGAAGAAGATCGAGTTAGGTTTGCTACCTACAAGTTGAGTGGAGCTGAGGAGTACTGGTGGAGAACACTGAAGGCTAGTTGGGACGAAGCTCACGTACCATATACTTGGGCAAATTTTCTGAGGAAGTTCAAGGAACATTTTATTCCAAGGGTGGATCAAGACCGGAAGGAAGTGGAATTCCTTAGCTTGGAACAAAATACGATGTCGGTGGCTCAGTATGCAGCTAAATTCACGGAGTTATCCAGGTATTGTACTCACTTAGTTGCAACTGAGGAGAGGAAGGCAACGAGATTTGTGAAAGGATTAAAAACTGTGATCCGAACTCAACTAGTGTCCCACAAACTACAAGAGTTTCAAGATGCAGTTGATCGAGCCTATCAAGTGGAGCACGATATTGAAGAACATAAGAGGAAAGCGGAATTGGTAGGTGTGGGAAGACAAGGTAGACCACAACAACAGCGTAGTGATAATCGTGGAGGACAAGGAACTTCAACCCCATTTAGAGGACAACCACAAGGGCAACCGAGTGTTAGAAATCAAGGTAATTTCTCCGGGGGTCAAAGCAAGAGAGTATGTAATTATTGTCAGAGGGAAGGGCACAGTGAGGAGCGGTGTTGGAAGAAACAAGGAAAGTGTTTGAATTGTGGGCAACTTGGCCATTTTCAAAGGGATTGTACTAGATCGAGGGGTCAACCATCGGGGAGTAGTGTTGGACCGTCTCAGGGTCAGAAAAGGGATGCCTAGGGAAAACCAAAAGTTTAAGGTCGTGTGTTTGCAATCAATCAGCAACAAGCTTCGGATGCTTCCACCGTGATAGGAGGTATAATTTCTATGTCCAGTTTGAGGGCACGTGCACTTATAGACCCCGACTCATCGCATTCATATGTTTCTGTGTCTTTTGCATCTCGATTGCATTCTTCCTTTGAGTCTTTGCCTTATGTGCTAGAAGTGTCGACTCCTATGGGAAATTGTTTGATAGCTGACAAGGTGTTGCGTGATTGTGATGTGCATATTAGTGAGCATGTTTTACTTGTTGATCTAGTTATTTTGCCATTGCAAGACTTTGATGTTATTTTGGGTATGGATTGGTTAAGTAAATATCATGCCTCTGTTGATTGTTTTAAGAAAGTGGTTACGTTTTCTATCCCTAGTGTGCATGTGTTTACTTTTGAGGCAACTTCTTTGGGTAAGGGAATTCGTATTATTTCGTATGTGAAAGCTAGGAGGCTATTGCACCGTGGTTGTGTGGGGTATTTGGCTTGTGTTTTGGATACTACTAAAAAGTCTCCTAAAGTAGAGGATGTGAATGTTGTTAAAGAGTTTTGTGATGTGTTTTCTTCTGAATATTCCATGCCTCCCGATAGAGAGATCGATTTTGGTATTGACTTGCTTCCAGGTACTACCCCCATATCTGAAGCACCTTATAGAATGGCTCCAGCTGAACTGAAAGAATTGAAGGTTCAATTACAAGAGTTACTTGATCGGGGATTCATCCGTCCTAGTGTATCACCGTGGGGAGCTCCTGTGTTGTTTGTCAAAAAGAAAGATGGGTCTTTGAGACTATGCATCGACTACAGGAAGCTGAACCAGGTAAATGTAAAGAATAAGTATCCTCTACCTCACATTGATGACTTGTTTGATCAACTCCAAGGGTCAGTCGTATTTTCAAAGCTTGACTTGAGGAGTGGGTATCATCAGTTAAAGATCCGTTCTGAGGATATTTCTAAGACTGCTTTCCGTAGTAGGTATGGTCATTACGAGTTTCTTGTTATGCCTTTCGAGTTGACTAATGCTCCGGCTGTTTTCATGGATATGATGTCGTGACCCCGACCCGTGGTCCTACTTGGCCCCACGCTCGGGTCACGAGCGGACGACGATTTAAGACAAATAATTATTTATTTATTTATTTATTTATTTATTTTTTTTTAGAAAACTTTAGATAACATCATTTGAAAGTTTCAACACAAGGCCACCGGCCAACTACGAATTTAGCTATATACAAAATTCACAATTCTCCCAAAGTTTCACTAAATAAACATTTTGATCATACGACATAATCTAGACTACTACCCCAAAAGTTTGACATTTATATAATGCAAACCATCTACCTTTCCAAATAACCTCCCAACTGTCGTCGCCCTTGTCCGTGCTTACTGTGGCCTATTCCCTGGCTCGCCCTGACCTAAGGAAAACAAATTGGAAAGGAACGGGGTGAGATAAAATCTCAGTAAGTTACTAAATGCAACTACATGGCATGGCATAACAATATGCACTAATAATACAATGAAGCTGAAATAACATTTAGCACATGACCACATATGCTGAATTAAACACGTTACAAAGGATACGTGAGCTAAGGTTTAAACCCAAGGATATAAAAATCTTCGCAGCATCAATGAGCAGCACGAACGGCTGAAGCAGAGGTTCCGGAACCCATAGTAACCAATCAATAATAAGGGGGAAAATGACACAGAGTCATTACCCAAACACGGCGAAAATTCCCCAAAGAGGAACTAGCCAACCCAACTATGGCCATATAGTGGGTCACGAGGATCAATAGACATTATAAGGAACTTAGCTCGGTGCCCTTATAATCCCTACATCACCAAACAAAGACACCAGCTGGACTTTTTATCTATTGCACATACTGTTCATAATCCAAAAAAGGGAATAATGTCAAATACGTTATCAAGATGATAGAGTTCCTCATAAAGATTCAACAACATTGTGAAATGGATAATCAACTAAAGGATTCCAAAATAGGAAAAATCCCATAAATGCACCATAAGTATGAAATAACATCAAATGACCCAAGAAGGTTTCACATTCTCAATCAATACCGCTATTCAAATGTTAAGCTTGATCCTATGAAGTTAAAGGTTTCGACCTTAATCCAAATGGTGATAAATAACGAGGTGAAGGAAGAAATGTAAAGGATACTAACTAAGGACCAACCAAGAATCAAAGAAAGAAGAATTCCATACAGGGGAAGGGGTGCGCGCGCCTCCTTAAAAGGGGTGCGTGCGCCTCCTTTGATCAGAAGACTTTGGCCAATTTGAGAAAGGGAGGGTGCGCGCGCCTCCTCAAAAAGGATGCGTGCGCCCCTAAGGATCAGAAGACTTTGGCCAATTTGGGAAAAAGAGGGTGCGCGCGCCTCCTTCTAAAGGGTGCGTGCGCATCCTAGGTCGACTTGGTCAAATTCTGCAATTCACCTGGGTTTGAACAAGAACCAACACTAAGGTACAACCAATACTAGCACAGAACAACCCAACAACACCAAAGTGAGGATTTCTACCAGTTCTTCTTATCAATTAACCAAACACCAACCAAGATTTCCAGTCCAACATTTGAACAACATGCAACAATACAATTTTAACAATAATAGTATGAACAATCCTAAATAAAAAAGGGGATTAGTGAACTTACCTTGAATGCAAGAATTAGACTCAAAACCAACTCCTATTTAGCTCAAGATGATCCATTCCACTTCTAAAATACTTGGATGAGGCTGGGATTGAATTTAGAGAGGTAATGAAAGGGAATTTGAGGAAAGAAGGAATGAAGAACAAGAATGGCTTCCACCCCCCACTTTTCTTTACACAACCCACCTAACAAATGAAGAATGAAGAAGAGGGTGGAGATGGTGGCTGAGATTACCCACCCAACTCTCCCAATTTCAACTTAGCCCCTCAAGATTGATTAAGAACAGCTACACCCCAACTTTTATTTTCACCCCAAGTACCCCTAAGGTTCAAATGCACAAGAACCCCTCTCTAATACTAACACATAATTAAATAACACAAGTAACAAGTTATTTAACATACGATGCACGCCCAAAATCTCAATTAATAATTCCAAGCATGAAATTAGATAAACATATATTAGCCAATTAATAATTAAAATTAGAGCCCGGATTTGGGGTCGCTACATATGATGAATCGGGTTTTCAAGCCTTATCTTGATACCTTCGTGGTTGTATTTATTGATGACATTCTTCTGTATTCCAAGTCTAAGGAGGAGCACGAGCAACACTTGCGAATGGTTTTATCTGTTCTTCGTGAGAAGCAACTGTTTGCGAAATTCAGTAAGTGTGCTTTTTGGCTCGATGAAGTGTCTTTTCTTGGGCACGTGGTTTCTAATAGAGGAATATCCGTAGATCCTTCCAAGATTGAAGCTATTGTGAATTGGAAGAGGCCTGAATCAGTTACGGAGATTCGAAGTTTCTTAGGTCTAGCTGGGTATTATAGAAGATTTATCGAGGGATTTTCTAAAATTGCTACTCCGTTAACTCGGTTGACTCGAAAGAATGTTCCTTATGTGTGGGATGGCAAGTGTCAAGTTAGTTTTGAAGAGTTGAAGAAGAGATTGACTACAGCTCCTATCCTTACGCTACCTAATGGAAATGATGATTTAGTGATTTATAGTTATGCTTCTAAAGAAGGCCTCAGGTGTGTGCTAATGCAAAATGGAAGGGTGATTGCGTATGCTTCAAGGAAGTTGACTCCGAGTGAGCAGAATTATCCTACCCATGATATGGAGCTTACGGCTATTGTCTTTGCGTTGCACAAGTGGAAACATTATCTTTACGGAGCCAAATTTGAGATATTTACTGATCATCAAAGCTTGAAGTACCTTTTCTCACAAAAAGAGTTGAATAACAGGCAAAGAATATGGATGGAACTATTGAAGGATTATGATTGCACTATCTCTTATCACCCGGGTAAAGCAAATGTGGTAGCTGATGCCATTAGCCGGAAATCTCTTATGGCTTCATTGATGGTACGTGAATGGAAAATGTTAGATGATGCTCGAGATTGGAGTCCTTATGAGTCAAAGCATGGGGCTATTTTTGCGAGTATTCGAGTATTACCAGTCTTGATTCAACAAATAAAGGAAGCTCAGAAGGATGATCCGGAGTTAGTAAAAATAGTGGATAAAATCGAAGATGGTAAATTCAAGGATTTCTCTTTTAATTCTGAAGGAGTGTTAACTTTCAGAGGCCGGTTATTTGTGCCTTGCGTGGATGGGATTAAACGCCAAGTTCTTGATGAGGGCCACAAGTCGAGGTATACTATTCATCCCGGGAGCACAAAAATGTATCAGAATTTGAAGCAACACTTTTGGTGGAATAATATGAAGAGAGAAATAGCGGATTATGTATCTAAGTGTCTAACATGTCAACAAGTTAAAGCTGAGCATCAAAGACCTGCGGGGTTACTTCAACCGTTAGAGATTCCGGAATGGAAGTGGGAACATGTTACTATGGATTTCGTGACGGGATTACCTCGCACTCGAAGAAGGTTTGACGCAGTTTGGGTGATCGTGGATAGATTGACAAAGTCTTCTCATTTTCTACCTATTGAGATTAGCTACTCGATGGAGAGGCTTGCAACTTTATATATAAATGAGATTGTGAGATTGCATGGTGTCCCGGTGAGCATTGTGTCTGATCGTGACCCTAGATTTACATCTCGGTTTTGGCAAGAATTTCAGAAGGCTTTGGGTTCAGAGTTGAAGTTTAGTACAGCTTTTCATCCCCAGACAGATGGGCAGTCAGAGAAGACTATTCAGATTCTCGAGGATATGTTGCGAGCTTGCTCAGTTGATTTTTCAGATTCTTGGGATTCTCATTTACCTCTCGTGGAATTTGCCTATAACAACAGTTTTCAGTCAAGTATTGGGATGGCCCCGTATGAAGCTTTGTATGGGAGGAAATGTCGGTCTCCGATTTGTTGGGATGAAGTGGGAGAAGCAAAAATTTGGGGTATTGACATGGTGAACAAATCAGTTGAGGAAGTTAAACTTATTCGGGATCGTTTGAGTACCGCTCAGAGTAGACAGAAAAGTTATGCCGCTCACCGGAGGCGAGATCTCGAGTTTGAAAAAGGTGACTTTGTGTTTCTGAAAGTTTCACCTAAAGTGGGGATTCGAAGGTACGGGAAGAAAGGCAAGTTAGCACCGAGGTATATTGGCCCATTCGAGATTCTGAGTAGAGTTGGTGATAGAGCGTATCGTCTTGCGTTACCTCATTCTCTTGATAAGATCCATAATGTTTTTCATGTCTCGATGCTTAGGAAGTATGTGTATGATCCTTCTCATGTCTTGTCCGAGGTTCCCGAAGATATTGAACCAAGTATGTCTTACGAGGAGCATCTAGTCCAAGTTATTGATTCGAAGGTTCAAGAATTGCGAACTAAGAGTATTCCCCTTGTACGAGTTGTGTGGAGGAATCATAATGTGGAAGAGTCAACTTGGGAGCTTCGGGAGGAGATCGAGCGGAAGTATCCTTGGTTGTTTGAGGGTTGAGGTAAGTAATCTTAAAAATTCGGGTCGAATTTTCTTTAAGGGGGAGTGAGTGTAACGACCCCAAAATCCTTCTTTATTTATTTTATATTTTGAGAATTTTTAATTTGAACATATATGTGCATTTTATGTGTCAGGAAATATTTTTAGGACTTGCATAAATTATTTGATTATTTGTGTTAGTTAAAGTGTTAGTAGTAATTATTGTTTTGGGAGTTAAATATTGTTAGTGGAACTTGTTGGGGCCTTATTAAAAATAGTGGATAAGGGGGTTTAAGTAATTTAAGTTAGTTAGAAGGGTTTTAAAGGAAAAATGGGAAAGGATTAGTATGATCACATTACCTCTCCCTCTCTCAGTCGACATTTTTAACCAAGAAGTGGTAACTTTCCCAAATTTCCTCCATTGTTGATGAAGGTAAGGTTTTTGTTTTGTTAATTTTCCTTCTTTTAATCTATTACTCCATTTTCAAATCTAATTATATATAAATGATCAGGGAGTTGAATAGAGTAAGTCTACCCGAACAAATGTTATTTCTGCGATACTTTTCCGGAAAATAGGTAAGTTACTAATCCCCCTTTAAATGTTAAAATGGTCATAAGTATGCTTTATATGCTTTATATGTGAATAAACAATGTTTTGGTATGTTTTATTTATACTTGTAAATTTGGGACAAAGGGAGTAGTATGAAAATGGTTCTTGTTAGGTGTTAGAATTGTTAAAGGCTGAATTTTTAGCCTTTGTGTAAGTTGCAAATGTTAAGTGTTACAAATACTAGTAGTTTTGGGTTGTGAAACGAAAGGAGTGAATTTTGGTTAAGTGTTGGTCTGCCGGGTGATGTGGGCGGCCGCCCAAAAAGGGCGTGCGGCCGCACATCTATCTAAAAGGTTTTACTCTTGGGACAGAGCATTTTGGGCGGCCGCAAAGCCCTGTTTGGGCGACCGCCCAGTTATCTGAAAAGTTTAGAGTTTTCAAACCAAGGGATTTAGAGGTCAATCTTGGTCTAGTTTTTGGGGAGTGTCCTAAAGTACTTAGATGATTGTTGTGGATCACTAAAGTGGTAGAATTGGTTCCTTTGTGAACACAAGTGTTGTGAAATGTGAGTAATGGATTAAGTGAGCATTGTTGAACACTTTGTAATGTGTTGAATGGTTCATCTTCTTGATGTGTTTGGCATGGTTCCCTACATTGGAATCATTGTCCCTGATTGTTGTTGAAGCAAGTATTTCTATATGGTGCTTGCGTGTAAAGTCCAGCTGGTACTTTTGTGTGTGTTCGGGCAGTGATAGGGATTATAATGGTCTCACGAGCCAAGTACATTATAAGGCTCCTATCATTGGTTTCCCATTTTTAACCCCCTTACTTAGGTCAAAGGTTGGGCACTTTGGGTTATAACTCTGTGTCATTTTCCCCGTTGTTGTTGTTGTTGTGATTGCTTGGTTCCGGAACCCGTTTCAGCTCTTCGATGCTGCTCAGTTGATGCCTCTCAGATGGCTATTGTTTTGGTTCGAGAACCTTGGCTCAGTATCCACGTATGAGTGTTTATTTCCGCTTTATGTGTTGCATGATGAGTTGGTCGTTATTTCCAACCGGTATGGGACGGTTGGCGATAGGGAGCCTCTCATATTATGTGCTATGTGCTATGTGCTATATGATCATTTGTGGCATTGTTAATTTATGTTTATCATATTAGCATGTAATGTAGTTGCATTTTAGTAACTTACTGAGATTTATTCTCACCCTTTATTTGTTTACCGTTTTAGATAAGAAGGAGCCCAGGGGATAGTTCACACACACTGGGAGGACGTCGAGGAGATCTTTGGGTAAGACATTTTGGAAAATGTTGTGTAAGCAAAAGATACATTATGTAAATGTAATACCTTTTGGGTAGTGTACCCGTGACTCAGTTGTGGTATCATCTCTTTTAGTAGATGTTCGTGTTGTAAATAAGTAAGTAAGTGAAGTGTGTAGCCGAGTGGCTAAGTACTCGTTTGTGAAAGTTTGTTTTGTGACTTGAAGTCATATTTTAGTAACGTGTTGGTTGTGTGAACCTTTCATTAAAAGTATATTTCGAAAAATTTTCTTTAAATTGTTTTATGACGTCTTCCGTGCGTGTCCCGGACGTGATGCCAAGTAGGACCGCGGGTCGGGGCGCGATAGTTGGTATCAGAGCTAGGTTGTAGATGGTCTAGAATGACTAAGTGACCTAGGAGGGTAGTTGAGTATGGAGTGAGTAACGTTGAGTGTTTTATGCAGGTACTCAGTAAAAATGCCGGAACATGAGGGTGAACAGTCTGGTACTGCAGGCCAGGGTAATGTAAGGGAAGAAGCTCGAGCTATGTTTCAAGGGATGTTCGAGGCCGCAATGAAAACCATCCATGATCAGAGGCAAGGAGGAGAGCATGCACCTCCGAGGTATGGTCTAGAACAGTTTTTAAAGATGAAACCAACCGGCTATGATGGTGAACCAGATGTGACCAAAGTTGAGAGATGGATTGAATCCATGGAAAAGATATTTGATGTCTTAGTATGTACTGAAGAAGATCGAGTTAGGTTTTCTACCTACAAGTTGAGTGGAGCTGCGGAGTACTGGTGGAGAACACTGAAGGCTAGTTGGGACGAAGCTCACGTACCATATACTTGGGCAAATTTTCTGAGGAAGTTCAAGGAACATTTTATTCCAAGGGTGGATCAAGACCGGAAGGAAGTGGAATTCCTTAGCTTGGAACAAAATACGATGTCGGTGGCTCAGTATGCAGCTAAATTCACGGAGTTATCCAGGTATTGTACTCACTTAGTTGCAACTGAGGAGAGGAAGGCAACGAGATTTGTGAAAGGATTAAAAACTGTGATCCGAACTCAACTAGTGTCCCACAAACTACAAGAGTTTCAAGATGCAGTTGATCGAGCCTATCAAGTGGAGCACGATATTGAAGAACATAATAGGAAAGCGGAATTGGTAGGTGTGGGAAGACAAGGTAGACCACAACAACAGCGTAGTGATAATCGTGGAGGACAAGGAACTTCAACCCCATTTAGAGGACAACCACAAGGGCAACCGAGTGTTAGAAATCAAGGTAATTTCTCCGGGGGTCAAAGCAAGAGAGTATGTAATTATTGTCAGAGGGAAGGGCACAGTGAGGAGCGGTGTTGGAAGAAACAAGGAAAGTGTTTGAATTGTGGGCAACTTGGCCATTTTCAAAGGGATTGTACTAGATCGAGGGGTCAACCATCGGGGAGTAGTGTTGGACCGTCTCAGGGTCAGAAAAGGGATGCCTCAGGAAAACCAAAAATTCAAGGTCGTGTGTTTGCAATCAATCAGCAACAAGCTTCGGATGCTTCCACCGTGATAGGATGTATAATTTCTATGTCCAGTTTGAGGGCACGTGCACTTATAGACCCCGACTCATCGCATTCATATGTTTCTGTGTCTTTTGCATCTCGATTGCATTCTTCCTTTGAGTCTTTACCTTATGTGCTAGAAGTGTCGACTCCTATGGGAAATTGTTTGATAGCTGACAAGGTGTTGCGTGATTGTGATGTGCATATTAGTGAGCATGTTTTACTTGCTGATCTAGTTATTTTGCCATTGCAAGACTTTGATGTTATTTTGGGTATGGATTGGTTAAGTAAATATCATGCCTCTGTTGATTGTTTTAAGAAAGTGGTTACGTGTTCTATCCCTAGTGTGCCTGTGTTTACTTTTGAGGCAACTTCTTTGGGTAAGGGAATTCGTATTATTTCGTATGTGAAAGCTAGGAGGCTATTGCACCGTGGTTGTGTGGGGTATTTGGCTTGTGTTTTGGATACTACTAAAAAGTCTCCTAAAGTAGAGGATGTGAATGTTGTTAAAGAGTTTTGTGATGTGTTTTCTTCTGAATATTCCATGCCTCCCGATAGAGAGATCGATTTTGGTATTGACTTGCTTCCAGGTACTACCCCCATATCTGAAGCACCTTATAGAATGGCTCCAGCTGAACTGAAAGAATTGAAGGTTCAATTACAAGAGTTACTTGATCGGGGATTCATCCGTCCTAGTGTATCACCGTGGGGAGCTCCTGTGTTGTTTGTCAAAAAGAAAGATGGGTCTTTGAGACTATGCATCGACTACAGGAAGCTGAACCAGGTAACTGTAAAGAATAAGTATCCTCTACCTCACATTGATGACTTGTTTGATCAACTCCAAGGGTCATTCGTATTTTCAAAGCTTGACTTGAGGAGTGGGTATCATCAGTTAAAGATCCGTTCTGAGGATATTTCTAAGACTGCTTTCCGTAGTAGGTATGGTCATTACGAGTTTCTTGTTATGCCTTTCGAGTTGACTAATGCTCCGGCTGTTTTCATGGATATGATGTCGTGACCCCGACCCGTGGTCCTACTTGGCCCCACGCTCGGGTCACGAGCGGACGACGATTTAAGACAAATAATTTTTTATTTATTTATTTATTTATTTATTTATTTTTTTTAGAAAACTTTACATAACATCATTTGAAAGTTTCAACACAAGGCCACCGGCCAACTACGAATTTAGCTATATACAAACTTCACAATTCTCCCAAAGTTTCACTAAATAAACATTTTGATCATACGACATAATCTAGACTACTACCCCAAAAGTTTGACATTTATATAATGCAAACCATCTACCTTTCCAAATAACCTCCCAACTGTCGTCGCCCTTGTCCGTGCTTACTGTGGCCTATTCCCTGGCTCGCCCTGACCTAAGGAAAACAAATTGGAAAGGAACGGGGTGAGATAAAATCTCAGTAAGTTACTAAATGCAACTACATGGCATGGCATAACAATATGCACTAATAATACAATGAAGCTGAAATAACATTTAGCACATAACCACATATGCTGAATTAAACATGTTACAAAGGATACGTGAGCTAAGGTTTAAACCCAAGGATATAAAAATCTTCGCAGCATCAATGAGCAGCATGAACGGCTGAAGCAGAGGTTCCGGAACCCATAGTAACCAATCAATAATAAGGGGGAAAATGACACAGAGTCATTACCCAAACACGGCGAAAATTCCCCAAAGAGGAACTAGCCAAACCAACTATGGCCATATAGTGGGTCACGGGGATCAATAGACATTATAAGGAACTTAGCTCGGTGCCCTTATAATCCCTACATCACCAAACAAAGACACCAGCTGGACTTTTTATCTATTGCACATACTGTTCATAATCCAAAAAAGGGAATAATGTCAAATACGTTATCAAGATGATAGAGTTCCTCATAAAGATTCAACAACATTGTGAAATGGATAATCAACTAAAGGATTCCAAAATAGGAAAAATCCCATAAATGCACCATAAGTATGAAATAACATCAAATGACCCAAGAAGGTTTCACATTCTCAATCAATACCGCTATTCAAATGTTAAGCTTGATCCTATGAAGTTAAAGGTTTCGACCTTAATCCAAATGGTGATAAATAACGAGGTGAAGGAAGAAATGTAAAGGATACTAACTAAGGACCAACCAAGAATCAAAGAAAGAAGAATTCCATACAGGGGAAGGGGTGCGCGCGCCTCCTTAAAAGGGGTGCGTGCGCCTCCTTTGATCAGAAGACTTTGGCCAATTTGAGAAAGGGAGGGTGTGCGCGCCTCCTCAAAAAGGATGCGTGCGCCCCTAAGGATCAGAAGACTTTGGCCAATTTGGGAAAAAGAGGGTGCGCGCGCCTCCTTCTAAAGGGTGCGTGCGCATCCTAGGTCGACTTGGTCAAATTCTGCAATTCACCTGGGTTTGAACAAGAACCAACACTAAGGTACAACCAATACTAGCACAGAACAACCCAGCAACACCAAAGTGAGGATTTCTACCAGTTCTTCTTATCAATTAACCAAACACCAACCAAGATTTCCAGCCCAACATTTGAACAACATGCAACAATACAATTTTAACAATAATAGTATGAACAATCCTAAATAAAAAGGGGATTAGTGAACTTACCTTGAATGCAAGAATTAGACTCAAAACAAACTCCTATTTAGCTCAAGATGATCCATTCCACTTCTAAAATACTTGGATGAGGCTGGGATTGAATTTAGAGAGGTAATGAAAGGGAATTTGAGGAAAGAAGGAATGAAGAACAAGAATGGCTTCCACCCCCCACTTTTCTTTACACAACCTACCTAACAAATGAAGAATGAAGAAGAGGGTGGAGATGGTGGCTGAGATTACCCACCCAACTCTCCCAATTTCAACTTAGCCCCTCAAGATTGATTAAGAACAGCTACACCCCAACTTTTATTTTCACCCCAAGTACCCCTAAGGTTCAAATGCACAAGAACCCCTCTCTAATACTAACACATAATTAAATAACACAAGTAACAAGTTATTTAACATACGATGCACGCCCAAAATCTCAATTAATAATTCCAAGCATGAAATTAGATAAACATATATTAGCCAATTAATAATTAAAATTAGAGCCCGGATTTGGGGTCGCTACATATGATGAATCGGGTTTTCAAGCCTTATCTTGATACCTTCGTGGTTGTATTTATTGATGACATTCTTCTGTATTCCAAGTCTAAGGAGGAGCACGAGCAACACTTGCGAATGGTTTTATCTGTTCTTCGTGAGAAGCAACTGTTTGCGAAATTCAGTAAGTGTGCTTTTTGGCTCGATGAAGTGTCTTTTCTTGGGCACGTGGTTTCTAATAGAGGAATATCCGTAGATCCTTCCAAGATTGAAGCTATTGTGAATTGGAAGAGGCCTGAATCAGTTACGGAGATTCGAAGTTTCTTAGGTCTAGCTGGGTATTATAGAAGATTTATCGAGGGATTTTCTAAAATTGCTACTCCGTTAACTCGGTTGACTCGAAAGAATGTTCCTTATGTGTGGGATGGCAAGTGTCAAGTTAGTTTTGAAGAGTTGAAGAAGAGATTGACTACAACTCCTATCCTTGCGCTACCTAATGGAAATGATGATTTAGTGATTTATAGTGATGCTTCTAAAGAAGGCCTCGGGTGTGTGCTAATGCAAAATGGAAGGGTGATTGCGTATGCTTCAAGGAAGTTGACTCCGAGTGAGCAGAATTATCCTACCCATGATATGGAGCTTACGGCTATTGTCTTTGCGTTGTACAAGTGGAAACATTATCTTTACGGAGCCAAATTTGAGATATTTACTGATCATCAAAGCTTGAAGTACCTTTTCTCACAAAAAGAGTTGAATAACAGGCAAAGAAGATGGATGGAACTATTGAAGGATTATGATTGCACTATCTCTTATCACCCGGGTAAAGCAAATGTGGTAGCTGATGCCATTAGCCGGAAATCTCTTATGGCTTCATTGATGGTGCGTGAATGGAAAATGTTAGATGATGCTCGAGATTGGAGTCCTTATGAGTCAAAGCATGGGGCTATTTTTGCGAGTATTCGAGTATTACCAGTCTTGATTCAACAAATAAAGGAAGCTCAGAAGGATGATCCGGAGTTAGTAAAAATAGTGGATAAAATCGAAGATGGTAAATTCAAGGATTTCTCTCTTAATTCTGAAGGAGTGTTAACTTTCAGAGGCCGGTTATTTGTGCCTTGCGTGGATGGGATTAAACGCCAAGTTCTTGATGAGGGCCACAAGTCGAGGTATACTAATCATCCCGGGAGCACAAAAATGTATCAGAATTTGAAGCAACACTTTTGGTGGAATAATATGAAGAGAGAAATAGCGGATTATGTATCTAAGTGTCTAACATGTCAACAAGTTAAAGCTGAGCATCAAAGACCTGCGGGGTTACTTCAACCGTTAGAGATTCCGGAATGGAAGTGGGAACATGTTACTATGGATTTCGTGACGGGATTACCTCGCACTCGAAGAAGGTTTGACGCAGTTTGGGTGATCGTGGATAGATTGACAAAGTCTTCTCATTTTCTACCTATTGAGATTAGCTACTCGATGGAGAGGCTTGCAACTTTATATATAAATGAGATTGTGAGATTGCATGGTGTCCCGGTGAGCATTGTGTCTGATCGTGACCCTAGATTTACATCTCGGTTTTGGCAAGAATTTCAGAAGGCTTTGGGTTCAGAGTTGAAGTTTAGTACAGCTTTTCATCCCCAGACAGATGGGCAGTCAGAGAAGACTATTCAGATTCTCGAGGATATGTTGCGAGCTTGCTCAGTTGATTTTTCAGATTCTTGGGATTCTCATTTACCTCTCGTGGAATTTGCCTATAACAACAGTTTTCAGTCAAGTATTGGGATGGCCCCGTATGAAGCTTTGTATGGGAGGAAATGTCGGTCTCCGATTTGTTGGGATAAAGTGGGAGAAGCAAAAATTTGGGGTATTGACATGGTGAACAAATCAGTTGAGGAAGTTAAACTTATTCGGGATCGTTTGAGTACCGCTCAGAGTAGACAGAAAAGTTATGCCGCTCACCGGAGGCGAGATCTCGAGTTTGAAAAAGGTGACTTTGTGTTTCTGAAAGTTTCACCTAAAGTGGGGATTCGAAGGTACGGGAAGAAAGGCAAGTTAGCACCGAGGTATATTGGCCCATTCGAGATTCTGAGTAGAGTTGGTGATAGAGCGTATCGTCTTGCGTTACCTCATTCTCTTGATAAGATCCATAATGTTTTTCATGTCTCGATGCTTAGGAAGTATGTGTATGATCCTTCTCATGTCTTGTCCGAGGTTCCCGAAGATATTGAACCAAGTATGTCTTACGAGGAGCATCCAGTCCAAGTTATTGATTCAAAGGTTCAAGAATTGCGAACTAAGAGTATTCCCCTTGTACGAGTTGTGTGGAGGAATCATAATGTGGAAGAGTCAACTTGGGAGCTTCGGGAGGAGATCGAGCGGAAGTATCCTTGGTTGTTTGAGGGTTGAGGTAAGTAATCTTAAAAATTCGGGTCGAATTTTCTTTAAGGGGGAGTGAGTGTAACGACCCCAAAATCCTTCTTTATTTATTTTATATTTTGAGAATTTTTAATTTGAACATATATGTGCATTTTATGTGTCAGGAAATATTTTTAGGACTTGCATAAATTATTTGATTATTTGTGTTAGTTAAAGTGTTAGTAGTAATTATTGTTTTGGGAGTTAAATATTGTTAGTGGAACTTGTTGGGTCCTTATTAAAAATAGTGGATAAGGGGGTTTAAGTAATTTAAGTTAGTTAGAAGGGTTTTAAAGGAAAAATGGGAAAGGATTAGTATGATCACATTACCTCACCCTCTCTTAGTCGACATTTTTAACCAAGAAGTGGTAACTTTCCCAAATTTCCTCCATTGTTGATGAAGGTAAGGTTTTTGTTTTGTTAATTTTCCTTCTTTTAATCTATTACTCCATTTTCAAATCTAATTATATATAAATGATCAGGGAGTTGAATAGAGTAAGTCTACCCGAACAAATATTATTTCTGCGATACTTTTCCGGAAAATAGGTAAGTTACTAATCCCCCTTTAAATGTTAAAATGGTCATAAGTATGCTTTATATGCTTTATATGTGAATAAACAATGTTTTGGTATGTTTTATTTATACTTGTAAATTTGGGACAAAGGGAGTAGTATGAAAATGGTTCTTGTTAGGTGTTAGAATTGTTAAAGGCTGAATTTTTAGCCTTTGTGTAAGTTGCAAATGTTAAGTGTTACAAATACTAGTAGTTTTGGGTTGTGAAACGAAAGGAGTGAATTTTGGTTAAGTGTTGGTCTGCCGGGTGATGTGGGCGGCCGCCCAAAAAGGGCGTGCGGCCGCACATCTATCTAAAAGGTTTTACTCTTGGGACAGAGCATTTTGGGCGGCCGCACAGCCCTGTTTGGGCGACCGCCCAGTCATCTGAAAAGTTTAGAGTTTTCAAACCAAGGGATTTAGAGGTCAATCTTGGTCTAGTTTTTGGGGAGTGTCCTAAAGTACTTAGATGATTGTTGTGGATCACTAAAGTGGTAGAATTGGTTCCTTTGTGAACACAAGTGTTGTGAAATGTGAGTAATGGATTAAGTGAGCATTGTTGAACACTTTGTAATGTGTTGAATGGTTCATCTTCTTGATGTGTTTGGCATGGTTCCCTACATTGGAATCATTGTCCCTGATTGTTGTTGAAGCAAGTATTTCTATATGGTGCTTGCGTGTAAAGTCCAGCTGGTACTTTTGTGTGTGTTCGGGCAGTGATAGGGATTATAATGGTCTCACGAGCCAAGTACATTATAAGGCTTCTATCATTGGTTTCCCATTTTTAACCCCCTTCCTTAGGCCAAAGGTTGGGCACTTTGGGTTATGACTCTGTGTCATTTTTCCCGTTGTTGTTGTTGTTGTGATTGCTTGGTTCCGGAACCCGTTTCAGCTCTTCGATGATGCTCAGTTGATGCCTCTCAGATGGCTATTGTTTTGGTTCGAGAACCTTGGCTCAGTATCCACGTATGAGTGTTTATTTCCGCTTTATGTGTTGCATGATGAGTTGGTCGTTATTTCCAACCGGTATGGGACGGTTGGCGATAGGGAGCCTCTCATATTATGTGCTATGTGCTATATGATCATTTGTGGCATTGTTAATTTATGTTTATCATATTAGCATGTAATGTAGTTGCATTTTAGTAATTTACTGAGATTTATTCTCACCCTTTATTTGTTTACCGTTTTAGATAAGAAGGAGCCCAGGGGATAGTTCACACACACTGGGAGGACGTCGAGGAGATCTTTGGGTAAGACATTTTGGAAAATGTTGTGTAAGCAAATGATACATTATGTAAATGTAATACCTTTTGGGTAGTGTACCCGTGACTCAGTTGTGGTATCATCTCTTTTAGTAGATGTTCGTGTTGTAAATAAGTAAGTAAGTGAAGTGTGTAGCCGAGTGGCTAAGTACTCGTTTGTGAAAGTTTGTTTTGTGACTTGAAGTCATGTTTTAGTAACGTGTTAGTTGTGTGAACCTTTTATTAAAAGTATATTTCTAAAAATTTTCTTTAAATTGTTTTATGACGTCTTCCGTGCGTGTCCCGGACGTGGGGCCAAGTAGGACCGCGGGTCGGGGCGCGACATACCGTCCTTTTTTTCTTTTATATACTATCATTTATTTTATTTTTTTCTATGTTTGTTTTTCAATATAATGTTGATTTAGCTTTTTTTTTTTTTGGGCAAATTGCAATTTGGTTCCTGACATTTACAAACTTTTGCAATTTGGTTCCCAACAGTTTTTTTTCGCCGATTGGTTCCCAACATTTACATTTTTTTGCAATGTGGCTATAAAAGTTGTCGCGCCCCGTACCCGTGGTCCTACATGGCCCCACGCTCGGGACGCGCACGGAAGACGTCATAAATCACATTTAACAAAAACTTTTCGAAAACTATCATAAAGATAAACGAAATCCACTTTGGAGTACAAAACCTCCACTTTAGTTTCAAATAACTTTCACCACTAAATTACTTGGTACGAAGGCCTACAATAACTTATACAAAAGAATGAACACCAACATTATCCAAAATAGGTGTTACAGGATCAAGTCACGGATACACTACCCATTAAGGTTATACATTTACATAATGTAGCCTTTACAAACATACCCCAAAAGAATTTACCACCTCGACGCCTTCCTTGTGATAAGTGACCTATCCCGGATGCACGCCCTTATCTAAAACAGTAAACAAATAAGGGGTGAGATAAAATCTCAGTAAGCTACTAATATGCAACTACATTTCATGCCAACATGATAATCACAAGGGAACAATCAATAGGCATTCACATATGCATATATCACAAAAGATATAGTCCACTCATCACATAACACATAATGCGAAAATAAACACTCATAAGTGGATACTGAGCCAAGGTTCTATAAACGGAACACCATCCTTTGAGAAGAGTCCGTTGAGCAGCATGAACGAGCTGAAGCTGGTTCCGGAACCAAGTAACAACAACAACCAGTAGTGGGGGAAATAACACATAGGCATACCCCCAAGCCAATAGCTAGAATACTCACCATAGGAGCTAGCTCATCCCAACCACGATCACGGGAAGGGGCATCCCACTCAAGGCCACTGAACATGGGGAAACTGGGTTACCAGTGAAGTACATTATACTGGACTCGGCTCGTGCCATTATAATATACATCACTGCCCAAAACAAACACAACAATGCCAGCTGGACTCTATACAAGCACATAGTAATAAATACTCGCTTGAAACAACAACGGGCATTGATTCCAAAGTAGGGAACCAAGCCAAATTCATCACAAAGGATACAAACTAATTCTCATGAAGAGATCAATCAACAACAACATCACACTTGAAGTTACTCAAAAAGAGCACAATGGTTACACACCTTAACACATTACAAACATGATCACAAACGGACCCAAACCAACACTCTCAACCAATACTTAGACAATTCATTTGATAAACCCGCTCAACTCGAAGTACTCAAAAAGAGCTTTAAAACGATAGTTTACACACCTAAAACGGAGTCCGGGTGAGAAAGTTATGACTTACCGAAGATTGAACGAAACACGAGCAATTACCAGAACAGGGAGGGGAAGCGCGCGCCTCAAACAAAGGGGATGCGCGCGCCTCCTGAGATCAGTCACAAATAGAAGATTTGAAATGGGAAGGGTGCGCGCGCCTCCAATAAATTGATGCGTGCGCCTCCATCCGACAGTGGGCAATTCCAGATTGGTGAAGAGGAGGGTGCGCGCGCCTCATTCCAAGGGATGCGCGCGCCTCCAAGAATATTCAGTGAACCCAGATCTTCCTCCTGGGTTCTTCCACCCGAAAATAAATATCAAAAATCACCATTTCAGCCCAAATCAACACCAACACTCCATCTAATTTACCCAAGTGCCAAAACAACTTCTAAGCCTAAAATAACCCATCTAGCAACATTTAAACAACCCAAACCAAAGGATGATTCAAATACTCAAATTTCACAAAATTATGATCAAAGATACAAATCAACATTTAAATTCACAACTAAGCATTAAATCATCATCCAATGTTCACACAACATAAATGACCAATTTTAAGCTAAAGGGGGGCTTAGTAACTTACCTCAAAGGAATCCAAACTCAACCAAATCAACTTCTATTGAGCTTCCCACGAACCTATCGACGATCTAGACATTTGGTATAACATGAACAATGAGAGGAAAAGGGGGGAAGATGATTGAAATGAAGAGAGAAGGAAGAGGGAGATTTTTACCTTCAAAACCCAAGGAGAGAGAGAGAAATGGCTGGAAAAGGAGTGAGTGAGGGAGGTAAGGTGAGGTGAGGGAGAAGGTGAATAATTCAAAAACTTACACTCAGCCCCCTCCACTACTACTTACACCAAATTAATACTTCCTACTAACAACTAAGACCCAACAATTCTATACTAGCTCAAAATCAATTAAATGCTAGGCATAAAATATTATAACTCACAAAAATTGCACACGCAATTTATCAATTAAATAAATAATTAAGCAAGTCAATAACTAAATAATTATTTAATACTAAGAAAAATAGAGACGGGGTTTCGGGTCGTGACATTCACTCCCCCTTAAAGAAAATTCGACCCGAATTTTAACACTTACCAAGATTTTCGAATAACCACGGATACTTCCGTTCCATCTCATCCCGCAATTCCCAAGTCGACTCCTCAACTTCGTGATTCCACCATACCACTCTAACTAGGGCAATGCTCTTGTTCCTCAACTCTTGCACCTTGGTATCAATCACTCGAATTGGTTTCTCCTCATAAGACATATTCGGTTCAATATCTTCCGGTACTTCTGACAACACATGAGACGGATCATACACATATTTACGAAGCGCTGAAACATGAAACACATTATGCAATCGGCCTAAAGAAGGCGGTAACGCAAGACGATAAGCAAGATTCCCAACTCTATCTAATATCTCGAAAGGCCCAATAAACCTTGGAGCAAGCTTTCCCTTCTTACCAAACCTTCGGATTCCCACCTTCGGAGACACTTTCAAAAACACGAAGTCACCCGACTGAAACTCGAGATCTCGCCTCCGGTGGTCGGCATAGTTCTTATCTCTACTTTGAGCGGTGATTAGACGATTTCGAATAAGCTTTACCTTTTCAACCGAATCATTAACCAAGTCGACACCCCAAATCTTAGCTTCCCCGACTTCATCCCAACAAATAGGAGACCGACACTTCCTACCATATAAAGCTTCGTAAGGAGCCATCTCGATACTCGATTGAAAACTGTTGTTATAAGCAAACTCCACTAAAGGTAAATGAGTATCCCAAGAATCTGCAAAGTCAACCGAACAAGCTCGTAACATGTCTTCAAGAATCTGAATCGTTCTCTCCGATTGACCATCGGTTTGTGGATGAAAAGCCGTGCTAAACCTCAATTCGGAACCCAAAGCCTTCTGAAACGCTTGCCAAACCGAGAAGTAAATCTAGGATCCCGATCAGAAACGATACTAACTGGAACCCATGCAATCTCACGATCTCGTTGATATACAAAGTCGCAAGCCTTTCCATTGAATAGCTAATCTCGATGGGTAGAAAATGAGAAGACTTTGTCAATCTGTCTACGACTACCCAAACTGCATCATGCCTTCTCCTCGTACGCGGTAATCCGGACACAAAATCCATCGTCACATGTTCCCATTTCCATTCCGGTATCTCAAGAGGTTGAAGTAACCCCGCGGGTCTTTGATGTTCCGCTTTAACCCGTTGGCAAGTCAAACACTTCGATACATAATCCGCTATTTCCCGCTTCATGCCACTCCACCAGAAATGCTGTTTCAAATCCCGATACATTTTGGTACTCCCGGGGTAAATAGTGTACTTCGACTTGTGGCCCTCATCCAGAACTTGGCGCTTTACTCCTCCCACATTGGGAACACACAAACGACCTCTATAATTCAAAACCCCTTCAGAACTAAGAGAAAACCCTTCAAACTTTTGTCCCCAATCTTACTCGAAATCTTCATCAACTCGGGATCATCCTTCTGAGCATCCTTAATTTGTTGAATTAAGGCAGGTAATACCTTAATGTTCGCAAAGATAGCCCCATGCTTGGATTCATAAGGATCCCAATCTCGAACATCTTCCAACATTTTCCATTCACGCACCATCAATGAAGCTACATAAGACTTCCGACTAATGGCATCAGCGACCACATTTGCTTTACCCGGATGGTAAGAAATGGTGCAATCAAAATCCTTCAACAATTCCATCCATCTGCGCTGTCTATTGTTCAACTCCTTTTGCGAGCAAAGATACTTCAGACTTTGGTGATCGGTAAAAATCTCAAACCTTGCCCCATATAAATAATGCTTCCAATTGTGCAACGCAAAGACAATAGCCGCAAGTTCCATGTCATGGGTAGGATAATTCTGCTCACTCGGAGTCAACTTCCTTGAAGCATACGCAATCACTTTCCCATTTGCATTAAAACGCACCCGAGGCTTCTTAGAAGCATCACTATAAATAACCAATTCATCTTTCCCATTTGGTAACACAAGTACAGGAGCGGTGGTCAACCTCCTTTTCAATTCATCAAAACTCATTTGGCAATTTTCTTCCCACACAAACGGCACGTTCTTTCTGGTCAACTGAGTCAACGGGGTAGCAATTTTGGAAAATCCCTCAATAAATCTTCTATAGTACCCGGCTAAGCCCAAGAAACTCCGAATCTCCGTAACTGATTCCGGCCTCTTCCAATCCACAATAGCTTCAATCTTTGAAGGATCTACGGATATCCCTCCACTAGAAACCACGTGCCCCAGAAAAGAAACTTCCTCGAGCCAAAAGGCACACTTACTGAACTTCGCAAACAATTGCTTCTCCCGAAGAATAGATAAGACCATTCGCAAATGTTGTTCGTGCTCCTCCCGAGACTTCGAATAAACCAGAATGTCATCGATAAACACCACCACGAAAGTATCAAGATACGTTTTAAAAACCCGATTCATCATATCCATAAATACCGCAGGAGCATTCGTTAACCCGAAAGGCATGACAAGAAATTCATAGTGCCCATACCTACTACGGAAGGCGGTCTTGGAAATGTCCTCAGAACGAATCTTTAACTGGTGATAACCACTCCTCAAATCAAGCTTTGAAAAGACAACTGACCCCTGAAGCTGATCAAACAAGTCATCAATATGGGGAAGAGGATATTTATTCTTTATGGTTACCTGATTTAGCTTCCTGTAATCGATACACAGCCTCAAAGATCCATCTCTCTTCTTGACAAACAATACCGGAGCTCCCCACGGTGACACACTAGGGCGGATAAACCCACGATCAAGTAACTCTTGTAACTGCTCCTTCAATTCTTTCAATTCGGCTGGAGCATTCTATAAGGTGCCGTCGATATAGGAGTTGTACCTGGAAGCAAGTCTATACAAAATTCGATCTCTCTATCAGGAGGCATAGAGTACTCCGTAGAAAACACATCCGGAAACTCCCTAACAATATTTACCTCTTCCACACTAGAAACCTTTTTCGTAGTATCCAGAACACTGGCCAGAAACCCAACACAACCACGGTTCAACAACTTTCTAGCTTTCACATACGAAATAACATGAACCTTTTTTGCTCAAAGGAATCGCCTCGAAAGAAAATTCAGGGGCATTAGGGGCAGAAAAAGTAACCACCTTTTTAAAACAATCAACAGTAGCATGGTATCAACTCAACCAATCCATACCCAAAATGATATCAAAATCTTGCAATGGCAATATAATCAAATCAGCAAGTAAAACATGCTCACGTATATGCACATCACAATCACGCAATACCTTATCAGTCACCAAACTCTTACCCATAGGGGTAGACACCTCTAATACAAAAGGTAGAGACTCAGGCAAAGAAGACAACTGAGATGCAAAATGCACAGACACATAAGAATGCGAAGAACCGGGGTCTATTAGTGCACGTGCCCTCCTATTAGACATAGAAAAAATACCTCCAATCACGTCAGAAGCATTCGAAGCCTGTTGTTGGTTGATGGCGAAGACACGACCTTGCACCTTGGGCTTGCCCGAGGCATCCCTCTTCTGACCCGAAGACGACCCGGTACCACTACCAACTGACTGATTCTTCGGTTTAGGACAATATATTGAAAGTGACCCAACTGGCCGCAATTCAAGCACTTTCCTTGCTTTTTCCAACACTTCTCCTCGGAGTGTCCTCCCTTTTGACAATAATTGCAAATCCGATTATTCTGACCCCCGAGGTGTTACCTTGATTCCTATTGCCCTGTTGTCCTTGAGAAGTTCCCCTGAAAAGTGAAAAGATGTTCTGTGCTCCCCTAGGGTCACCACGATGAGGTTGTGGCTTCCCTTGACCTCCTTGTTTCGCTACACTTGTTGATTCCGTCCTCTTCTTATGCTCTACATGTCCTGCTCCACCTGGTAGGCACGATCAATGGCATCTTGTAGGTCTTGAATTTGTGGGAAGTGAGTTGGGTTCTGATCACGGTTTTCAACCCTTTGACAAACCTCGAGGTCTTCCTTTCTTCAGTCGAAACCATGTAATTGCAATAGCGAGCCAATTCCGTGAATTTGGCAACATACTCGGCCACCGTCAACAAGTTTTGTTCCAAGCTAAGAAACTCGGATTCCTTCCTATCTTGGTCCACCTTAGGAATGAAATGCTCTTTGAACTTTTTCTTGAACGTCTCCCAAACATGGGGTACCCGTGCCTCCTCCCAACTAGCTTTCAACGATTTCCACCAATACTCTGCGCCTCCAACTAGCTTGTAGGTCGCAAATCTTACCCTATCCTCATCGGAGCTTTGTAAGACCTCAAAGATCTTTTCCATAGACTCAACCCACCTTTCCGCTGTAGCCACATCTGACCCTCCATCAAATTCTGTCGGTTTCATCCTCAGAAATTGTTCCAGTCCAGTCCTCGGAGCCATGGTGCCTCTCTACGATTGTTATCATTCATGGTTTTCAATGCCGCCTCGAATATCCCTTGAAACATTGCTAGGGCTTCTTCCCTTGCATTTCCCTGTTCGGCAGGTCCACCCTGTTCATTATCAGACCCGACCATGATTACCGAGTACCTGCATAAGACACTCATCGTTACTCACTCCATACTCGATTACCCTCCTAGGTCATTTAGTCACTCTAGACTATCTACAACCAGGCTCTGATACCAACTGTCGCGCCCCGTACCCGTGGTCCTACATGGCCCCACGCTCGGACGCGCACGGAAGACGTCATAAATCACATTTAACAAAAAATTTCGAAACTATCATAAGATAAACGAAATCACTTTGGAGTACAAAACCTCCACTTTACTTTCAAATAACTTTCACAACTAAATTACTTGGTACGAAGGCCTACAATAACTTATACAAAAGAATGAACACCAACATTATCCAAAAATAGGTGTTACAAGATCAAGTCACGGATACACTACCCATTAAGGTTATACATTTACATAATGTAGCCTTTACAAACATACCCAAAAGAATTTACCACCTCGACGCCTTCCTTGTGATAAGTGACCTATCCCGGATGCACGCCCTTATCTAAAACAGTAAACAAATAAGGGTGAGATAAAATCTCAGTAAGCTACTAATATGCAACTACATTTCATGCCAACATGATAATCACAAGGGAACAATCAATAGGCATTCACATATGCATATAACACAAAAGATTAGTCCACTCATTCAAATAACACATAATGCGGAAATAAACACTCATAAGTG
>JAOWBW010000377.1:0-39230 GCA_026119855.1 Campanula takesimana
AACTATAGATACTTGAAGGGATACCAAGACCAATTTAATTATGAATCCCAAGTAGAAGTAGAGTATTGAGATAAATTCGAGGAGTTATCTTCAATGTTTGATGCGAGGAATTCTAAGTATTCAACTAAGTCCTTGAGTTGTGAATAATCCGGAAGTAAAATATTAGTGATCAGTTGGTTCGTGACAAGCCTTTGAGATTTCTGAGTGGATATGAATCTATTGCGAGGGGTTTTATTGAAGGAGTTACACTGAATAGATGAAACCAATGATGTTGATTGATAGCGGATTAGTACCAAGTTTTCTCACCCTATCCATTTTGAGAGTATAAACATTAATTCCAGTTGTTATTTATTTGTTCAGAAGATAGTTCGATTTCATGGGATGTCCTACGAGCATGGTAATAGATATGGGTTCCTTATTTACATCTTGATTTTGGCAAGCATTTCAGAAGACCTGGGGTTCGGAATTGAGACTTAGTATGACTTTCACCCTCAATCAGATGGTCAGTTAGAAATAACCATTCAGATTCTTGAGAACTGTTTAGTTGATTCTAAGAATTCGAGGGATATACCTTTACTTCTCGTGGAATTGTTAATATGTCAGTCTTTTGAGATTTTGGAAAGAGCTAGAGGTTGAGTTTATCGTCCTGTGTTACTTCCTCTCTCCGACGAGGTTGATAATGAATTCCATGTGTTGATGCTACGCAATGTGTTTATGATTCTCCTCCGATATGTCTAAAGTTTTAGAGGATATTGAACTCAGTTGAAGCTTCGGGATTGGAATGAAAGTAAGTATTTTGATTATTCGAGAATGGAGGTAAGCAATCCTAAAAATTCGGGTCGAATTTTCTTTAAGGGGGAGTGATTGTAACGACCCAAAAATCAGTTTTATTTATTTTATAATTATTTTATATTTTTGAGAATTTTAAATTTAAAATTATGTGTGCATTTTATTTGTTGCATCATATTAAATGAATTTGCACATCTTATATGATTATTGAGTTAGTTAAAAATGTTAGTAGTAAAGTTTTATGGGGAGTTAAGTTGTTAGTGGGAAATTATGGGGGTTTTATTGAAAATGTGAGTTGAGGGGCTTGGTTGTCAATTTGGAAGTGGAGGGGTTTAAATGAAAATTTGAAATTAGCATAAACCCATCCTTATCACCCCCTCCCTCTCCCTGCGTCTCCCACTCCACACACACTCACACACAAAATTTTATTTCCTCCATGTTGAAGAAAGAAAGAAAAAAGGTAAAACTTGTTCTTATTATTTCCTTATTTAATTTACTACTCCATTTTCAAATCTAATTATATATAAATGATCAGGGTGTTGAATAGATCATATCTACCGATCAATCATTATTTTTCTTGACATCTTTTCCGGAAAATAGGTAAGTACTAATCCCCCCTTTAAATGTTAAATTGGTCATAAGTATGCTATATATGCTTATATGTTATAAAATAATGTTTTGGGTATACTTTTATATACTTGTAATTTTGGGACGGAGGGAGTAGTAATAATTTATTATACTTGTTATTGTGGGAAATGGGTATATGGGTATAGTAGTTTTGGTTTTAGGGGAGTATGAGAGGATGCAACCTTATATATGCTTTATATATTATACTCCTACTCGTGGGACGGTAAAATAATATCTTTAGTTAAAGGTTAAATAAATGTATTATAAAATTATACTGTTTACTTATGGGACGGGGAAGAAGTGAAAGTCTTCTAAATTGGATTATTATTAGTATATAAAAATTATAATGATACTTGTGAAACGAAGGGAGTAGTACTAATTTGTTGCATGTGGGAAATGTTAATACTAATGGGTGTTGTAGTATTGGGAAATTGGTAATGTTGTTGTACCTAATAAAATGGATATAAACTGTTATATATGCCTAGTAGGTTGTGAAATAAGGTTTTTGGGTATATTTTATTTTATACTGTAATTTTGGGACAAAGGAAGTAAAATAGAAATGGTTCTAGTTGGGTGTAGCATAGTTTAAAGGTTGGATTTGTAGTCTTTGTATAATTGTAATGTTGCAAATGTTAATGTTGCAAGTACTAGTAAATTTGGGTGTGAAACAAAAGAGGAACTTGGGAAGTTTTTGGTCTGCCAGGTGATGTGGGCGGTCGCCAAAATAGGGCGTGCGGCCGCACATCTATCTGAAAGGTTTTACTATTGGGACAGAGCATTTGGGCGGCCGCACAGCCCTGTTGGGCGACCGCCCAGTTATCTGAAAAAGTTTGGAGTTTTCAAACTAGGGGTTTAGAGGTCAATCTTGGTCTAGTTTTTGGGTAGTGTCCTAAAGTACTTAGATGGTTGATGTGGATCACTAAAAGTAGAATTGGTTCCTTTGTGAACAAAAGTGTTGTGAAATGTGAGTAATGGATTAAGTGAGCATGTTGAACATTTTGTAATGTGTTGAATGGTTCATTATGGTAGAGTGGGTCTTTTGTGATCAAGTTTGAATTAATGTGATTGTTTGGATGGATTGTGTGATGACTTAATGTCAATATGGTGCATACTATTATGAAAACGTGTTTACTTCTCTAAGATGAGCTTGTGTGGTTCCCTACTTTGGAATCATACCCCGTTTGTTGTTTAAGCAAGTTTTCTTTGCTTCGGTTGTGTCTAAAGTCCAGCTGGTACTTTTGTGTGTGTTGGGCAGTGATAGGATTATAATGGTCTCCGAGCCAAGTACATTATAAGGCTCCTATCATTGGTTTCCCATTTTTAAACCCCCTTCCTTAGGCCAAAGGTTGGGCACTTTGGGTTATGACTTTGTGTCATTTTCCCCCCGTTGTTGTTGTTGTTGTTTGGTTCCGGAACCCGTCTCAGCTCTTCGATGCTGCTCAGTTGATGCCTCTCAGATGGCTATTGTTTGGTTTGAGAACCTTGGCTCAGTATCCACGTATGAGTGTTTATTTCCGTTTTATGTGTTGCATGATGAGTTGGTCGTTATTTCCAACCGGTATGGGACGGTGGCGATAGGGAGCCTCTCATGTTATGTGCTATGTGTTATACGCTTATTTGTTAATATTGTTTCTTTATGATCATCATATTAGCATGTAATGTAGTTGCATTTTAGTAACTTACTGAGATTTATTCTCACCCTTATGTGTTTACCGTTTTAGATAAGAAAGAGTCCAGGGAATAGGTCACAGCACAGGGAGGACGTTGGTAAAGAGATCTTGGGTAAGACTTTCGGGAAGTGATGTGTATAAAGGATACATTATGTAAATGTAATACCTTTAGGGTAGTGTACCCGTGGACTCAGTTATTGTATCATCTCTTTTAGTAGGTGTTCGTGTTTGTAAATTTTATAAGTAAAGTTTGTTATAGCCAAGTGGCTAAGTACTCATTTGAGAAAGTTTGTTTTGTGACTTAAAGTCATGTTTTGGTAACGTGTTGGTTGTGTGAACCTTTTTATGAAAATATATTTCGAAAAATTTTCTTAGAGTTGCTTTACGACGTCTTCCTCGCGTGTCCCGGGCGTGGGGCCAAGTAGGACCACGGGTCGGGGCGCGACAATAGTAATCATATAGATTAATTTTTATTGTTATAGTATTAGCTAAAATGATGATTATATATTAGTTAACTATAGTTAAAATATTTTTAAGACATAGTATGGTTCCCGTGCAGAGCACGGGTTACCCGCTAGTGTTAAGAACGAGAGTTAAGGACGTGGTGTGGGTGGGAAAGAGAGAGAAAGTGAGGTAGAGACTAGTAAGTGATAGTTGTTGTGAGTGGGAGGAGAGAGAAAGTGAAAATAATCTTTTCTTTTTTGGGTTTTGGGTAAGTGAAAGTTTTCAATGAGACGCTCAAGATGACAAAATGGGAAGTTTGTTATGAGACGGAGCGAGTGTATGGTTTCTTGTAATTATCATAAAAGGTGAGGATATAAATTTCCAAAAAACTATTCATCTTTATTTAAGAATAAAACAAAATGTGAACATTAAATTTGAACCTTAGTTTGAGACGGAAGGAATAAGAAGTGCGAGTATGAAAAATGAGATATTATGATACTAAAAGTTACATGGGGATTATGAAAAATATAAGTAATGTGAGAATTAAAATAAAATAAAAAAAAGACATGACAAAGAATGAGGGTATAAAATCTATATATATTAAAAGTCAATGTAGAGTCTTTAGGTGGTGCCATGTGGACAAGTTTTAGCTAACTCTTGCTTTTGGTGGTGCCACATAATCCATAACATTTTAATTAGGTGACTTTTCATTTTTATCTTATTAGCTAATAGGATTAATTAATTGTAATAGTTACTATATTAGTTAACTATTACTATTAATAGTATTAGTTTATTATAATAGTTAACTATATAAGATAACTATTACTATTAATAGTATAAGTTAAGTATAATAGTTACTATAAATAGTAACTATTACTATTAACAGTATTAGTTAACTATAATAGTTAACTATATACTATACCTATTACTATTAATAGTATTAGTTAAATGTAAAAGTTATTATATAAGATACCTATTACTATTAATAGTATTAATTAATTATAATAGTTAATTATATAATATAATTATTACTATTAATAATATTAGTTATGTGTAATAGTTACTATATAAAGTAACTATTATTAACAAAAATATTAACTAATTAGAATAGTTACAATATATTGTAACTATTACTATTATTAGTATTTTTTGAAAAAAATATTATTAGTATTAGTTACTATATACTCCCTCCATCCCACTCGAATTAGGACAAATTTCCATTTTGGGTGTTCCATTCGAATTAGGACAACCCAAAAATGAAAATGTTTTATTTAATGAGACCCACATTCACACTCACAATAACCTTCCACTCATTATTCTCTACCCTACTTTCTCTCTCCTACTTTACTTTTCATACTCACAACACCTACTCCACTAACACTTTTTCCTTAATCCCCGTGTCCGACCCGAAAATCCTAATTCGGGTGGGACGGAGGGAGTATAGTAACTATTACTTTTAACTTATTATTTACGATAAAAGTTATTCCCTCTGTCTCTGGGTAAGAGTCATACTTTCTATTTTTATACATCCTAGAGTAAGAGATTTTTTTTTTAAATGACAAAGAATCTTTACTATTCATCTCACTCATACTTTACTTTTATACTCACAACACCAATCAGTTTACTATTCCCTCCCACCCATTCTCTCTCTTACTTTACTTTTACACTCACAACACTTAAATCACTTCCACCATTTCTTATTTTTCGTGCATTTGAGAGGTAAGACTCTTACTTTGGGGCGGAGGGAGTACTACTTAGGTAACCATTATCTTTTAATTAACTATTTAAGCTCATAATTACTATAATGTGAACTATAATTAAATCATTATTTTCACAATCGATCAAGAGTAAAAATTAACATCATTATGGGACAAACGAAGTAAATTTTTTAAAAACTTATAAAGTTATTCTGAACAAATACTATTAACATATCTTAATATCTATTTTATACTATAGTAACTAAAACTATCTCCACTATTATTAAAAAATCACAAGTAGATTTATATATCTTTAAATTTATTTATGTTTCTTTAAAATATTTAATAATTACATAATGTAATTATAAATATCCATGCACAAAAAAAACACCCGTGCGAAGCACGGGTTAATCCCTAGTAGAAAGTGAATAATTGTTGTAAGTATACAAATTGAACTCATTAATAAGTCAATGTTTTGAATAAAAATGTAGTTTTTAATGGACAAACGGACTATTTTTTTTACTTTAAACTTTTTCTAGTAAATGTGTAAACTTTTGGTAAGACTCCTAGTATGGGATGCATGAAGTACCTATTTTTGTTTGTAAAATTGAATCCATAATGATATTTTACTTTAAATTTAGTTCATTTGTATTTAAAAATTGCACCACTTATTATTTTGAAATTATTACTCCCTTCATTTCAGAGCAAGAGTTCTACTTTCCATTTTGATACGTCCCAGAGTAAGAGTCTTTTTCGTAAAATGACAAAGAATCTTTACTATTCATCCACTCATTCTCTCTTATAATTTACTTTTATACTCACAACACCAATCAACTTACACCCTCCCACTCATTCTCTCTCTTACTTTACTTTTATAGTTTTATACTCATAACACTTAAATCACTTCCACATTTCTTAATCTTCGTGCATTTGAGAGGTATGACTCTTACTCTGGGACGGATGGAGTAATATATATATAAATTATAACTTTATTATTGCGTCCTAGCATCACATAAGTTATAAAAAATCCTGTTTTGAATATACAGACTTGGTGTTTTAAGACCGAAACTCACTGTTTTAATGCCTAAACTTGCTATTTTATTTTCCTAATGTTCTAAATCATAAACTAGTTGTTTTAAGACTATTGTATTTTCTTGGTGTTTTAAACTTTAAACTCATTGTTTTGAGGCCTAAACTCGCTATTTAATAGTGAAACCATATTTGAAAAAGTGAATTTTTTATAACTTACGGAGAAACTAGTTTCCCCCGGTGTTCTTTAAGACAGGCACCTTGGCGCTAGTCAGGGTGGTCTGCCGCGACTTTAATCAAATCGGTCAAATGCGGGTCTAGGCGGATCCAAGCGGGCTAGTTGGTCTAGGCGGGCCTAGTCGGTCCTAGGCGGGATTAGGCGGGCCTAGTCGGTCCTAGGCGGGATTAGGCAGGCCTAGGCGGATTCAGTGAAAAAAATGATTTTTCAATATTTTATCAATAAACTACTCCGGTCTGGCCACAAATATAAGAAAAAAAAACCTAACTTTACACGTATTAAAAGTTAGTTAAAGTAGTTGATTATCTTGATTTTATAACAAAAATATATTAATATTACTAAGATTTCCGCACAATAAAATCATTATGGTTGCACTAAAACGAATGTCATTTTACAAGGATTGAAAATCAAAACAAAACATACAAGGTTGAATTTAACTTAACTTTAGTTTATATTGTGGATGATGGAATAAATTTTGTTAGGTATTATTATTTTATTTAGAAACAATTATATATTTACAAAAATATAAATCAGAAAACATAGAATATTTTTAGTAATAATTCATTTTTTGTTAAAATATTTTATTGTTTTTTTAAAAATAATAAAAAGAAGTGCCATTATTGTTTCAATAACTACATACTCCCTCTGTCCCGCCCGACTTAGGTTTCTTGGTCAAGCAATTTATACTTTGACCAACAATTTGAAGAAAAATAATTATATTAATGAAAATCTAAAAAGAGTTATTTAGTTTATTATTAATCGTGATACAATAACAAGTTTTAAATTTTTATTAGCATCATTATATTTCTTCAAATATTTGGTCAAAGTAAAAATTGTTTGACCAAGAATCCTAAGTCGGGTGAGACGGAGGGAATATATATTTCTAAATTTATAAAAAAGTATAAAAAATGCGCTAATTTCTCAGCCCCGCCTAGGCACTGGGCGCTGCTCCACCTCGTAGCGATTTTTAGAAGACTGGTTTCCCCAAAACGTACTCAAATTGTAGGACAAATTGCGATTTAGTTACCTGAGTTTGTCACGATGTTTCAATTGGTTATCTAATTTGTGTTCGTTACAATTTGGTTACTGAATGTGTCTTTTTATTGCAATCAGGTGTAATTTTGGATGGCCCGTCAAAAAACTAACGAAAGGAATGAAAAACGTAACAAGCTTCTTTCAAAACTATAATAATCACCCCTATAGTTTAAATTATCCCACTACACCCCTAGCTCTTAACGAATGTTAAAAAACTAACATAAGAAAAATATAAATATATGCGTATCCCTTCATCTTCAACCATTTGCACAACCACCCACCACCACCACCAAAAAACGAGCACCACCTCCTTCTTGCCGTCGTCGCCGTGCCACCACCATGAACAAAATTATACACCGACTTAAGCCTTTTCACTTCAATTGTTTTCCCAATCCAAACAATAAAAGCAACGAATTAGACCCAAGAAACACCAAATCACTCACCACCACTAATCTCCACCTCTCAAAACCACCACCACCATGCCGTCGCCACCGCCATCTAACCATCAACCACCACCAGTATTTCACCATGACCACACAATTACTACACTGCCTAAACACATTCATCAAAGAATTCATATCAAAACCCAGAAATTAAAAAAGAAAATAACCTTCAAACATTTCAAAAAGCCCCAAATCCACCGTAGCTCTTCAATTTCAAATCAAGGCATTGATAAATGATGCACACAAAAATCAATCGACAATCTCGCACACAGGGAGGCAAGCACACACAGACAAACAGTCACATACACACAAATCAATCACACACATGAAGACGCACATATATGTAATCGAATTCGAGAGATAGAAATAGACGGGAGATTGAGCGACGGGGGAGAGAAGAGTTAGATAGGGAAGGGGACGGATAGTTAGAGGCGATGGGAGGAGAGAATTAGGGGCGGCGCTAGGTTGCAGGAGGAGAAGACTTGGGAGGGGTCATGTTCGTGGAGAGGAGGTTTGAGTAGCAGATTTTTTTGATTGCTGTAAGTATAATTTGATTTTGTGTTTTTTCCCTTTCTTTTTTAGTTTCTATAAATTGTAGTTTCTTTCTTTTTCTCTCTCTTTTTTTTTAATTCTATTTTGCTTGATTTATTGTTAATATAATAATTTGTAAGTAAACTTTTAATTTATTTTTTAATTTTAATATATTTATTTAATGAAATTTCTGAATTAAATCATTCCAAATTTGAGATTTATTATTATTTTTTTTTTAATTTTTTGATAAAAAAGTTAAAATATGGCTCGGGCTTTAGGGTCTCTATTTGTTAAGTGCTAAGGGGCGTAGTGTGGTAATTTAAACTGTAGGCTAGGGGTGATCATTGCAATTTTGAAAGAAGCTAGTTACCTGATAGCAACAAAAAGACACATTCAGTAACCAAATTGTAACGAATACAAATTGGATAACCAATTGAAACATCGTCAGGTTACTGAGTTGCAATTTGCCCCAAATATTATTGAGTAAACTACCAAAATAACCCGCGTACTATTCAAGATTATCATATTTACCTCCATATTACTGAAACAACCAATCTAACTTGCGTACTATTTACAAAATAACAAAAATAACCAAAATCGTTGAAAATGTTAATTGGATATAACGGACGTTGGTTTTTTAACTGATATTATCATAAAAAAAATCAAAATGCCCCCATGATCTTTTTTCTCTCTCTTCTTCTTCAAGACCACTACCCTTTTCCATACTACTGATATCGTTTCATTTTCCATCCCTTATTCTTCTTCTTCTTCCTAACCTAGCTTCCTCTCTCCGCCTCTCTTTCTCCCTCCTTATCTTTCTCTCTCTCTCTCTCTCTCTCTCTCCCTCCCTCCTTTATCTTTTCTCTCTCCCCCCTTCACAACTGATCTCTCCTCCTTGTTTGATGGCGATGTTGACGGCATACTAATTCCGTCGCCGGTCAAATCTGGGAATAATATGATGTGATGGCGTTTCTGGGCTTGATTCGAGCAAACCCAGATCTGGGTTTGACGTTGTACGGTGAGAGAAAAGGGCGAATTGGGGAGAGGGAAGAGGGAACTCCATGGGGGTCAATGATTTGAGTGCGATGAAGATTTAAAGCGATGAAGCTTTAATGTCGGGGTTTTTTTTCAATCGGAATCCTACCTGCAAACTGATTACTCGGCCGGGACGTGGGATTGAAACATCGTCGCTGGTGCCGCGCCGTAATCGTCACCGCCGATGCAATAACGGAATCATGGGTTGTGTTCGAAATCTATCCGGGTATCGGAGGGTTGATTCTCGACATATATTGTTTAGGGACCTGGGGGTGTTTGAGGGATTTTGGAGTAGTGTAAGATGGCGTTTGGTGGGTTGGCATTTCTTCATCTCCTTTGTAATTTGTGCCGATCGTATGTGTAATTGTTTCATTGTGGTCTCTGTATCAAGATTGTGTGGTGTAATTTATTGTAAAGAATGGATTAATTTAGAGATTAAGTGGGTGTTTTGTACAAAAATGTAGGTAGTTGGCAGAGAATCTGGTGAAGTTTTGGATGTGTGAAGAACATCAATGGAGTGAAGTTGCTGTTGTTGAAGCTGAAAGAGGGAGGGGGAGGAGTGAGAGAATCATACATAACTTGTTGAAAAGAGTAAATGGGTAACCTAAATGAGTAAATGAGTGTTCAAATTTCATTTTAAAGGACATAACTTTTTTGTATAATTTGGTGGCAAAATTCATATATAATCTTGTAATCCTCTTTACAAACATTTAGTTTTTGCAAGTATAAAGAGACCGATGAAAAAAATCTCGAAAAAAAATATTTAGGGACAAAGTTATGATCAAAATGGACACTCATTTTGGGACAAAAATTTCCGGAAAATAGACAATTATTTAGGGACAGATGGAGTACATAATTAAGTGAGTTATGATTATGGGGGCATTTTGAATTTTTCTATGATAATATCTGTTAAAAAACCAACGTCCATTAACTCCAATTAACATTTTCAACGATTTTGATTATGTTTGTTATTTTGTAAATAGTACGCAGGTTAGATTGGTTGTTTCAGTAGTACGCAGGTAAATATGATAATCTTGAATAGTACGCGAGTTATTTTGGTAGTTTACTCAAATTTTATTGTGCCCTAGCATCGTTCTTTCCCCTATTTGTTGTGGATTGCTCAAATAAAAAAGATTCAATCTTTTTCATGATTTAGACCATTGGATAACATGACTGCGAAGAGAAAGGCGCCTGCCGGAGTGTATCTGCCGCCGGAGCTAATCTACAACATACTCTCCCAAATCCCGGTCAAAAGTATCGGCCGTTTCAGGTGCGTCTGTAAGCAATGGCTAACCCTCCTTTCCGACCGTCAATTTCTCAATAAGCAATTTCATCTCCAAACTACCAAACAAGCTATTTTCATGCGCAATTCCTCCTTTATTTCTATTGATTTTCGCAGTAACAATGTCAATGGCAGTCCCCCAGTCCCAATTTATGAAACCCTAAATTTCAAGCCTGGTTCTTCTTCAACTTCTAATGTTAACTCTAGATATATGATTCTTGGTTCATGTAATGGTTTGCTTTTGTTACGAAATCTTTATGAAGGTGGTTATGAATTATCCATTGTGAATCCTATTACTCATGAATCACGGCAGCTGCCTCCACTTCCTGGAAACACCAAAAACTATCCTAGTAGCTGTGTCTTTGGATTTGGTTATTGTTCCTACGATGATGATTATGTGGTTGTTATACCCATCATGCCCTATCGTATAAATAGACGGGGTGCTTATATGTTCAAGAGGAACAAGTGGGAAACAGTCGAGTATTTTCCATTTCCTCTTAGTCATCGTGGTGGTGTATTTGTGAATGGGGCTATACATTCTACAAGTTTTGAATGTTCCAACAGGATAATTTACGCATTTGATTTAGCTACTGTTTCTTTCCGGGAGTTAGAACTACCCGAGGGCTTGAATAAGAATAAAATAATTCGGTTTCTTACGTGTGTTCTTGGTGGGTGTCTTTGTCTTGTTACTGAACTTATGGATCCCGAAACTTATATATGTGAAATTGATATATGGGTGATGAAGGAGTATGGAGTGAGGGATTCTTGGACCAAGTATTTCTCTTATACTTGGCACATACATAGTTTTTCTCTCATAGATTTGTTTTTCTGGAATGGCAATGAA
This sequence comes from Campanula takesimana, assembly GCA_026119855.1. Taxonomy (NCBI): domain Eukaryota; kingdom Viridiplantae; phylum Streptophyta; class Magnoliopsida; order Asterales; family Campanulaceae; genus Campanula; species Campanula takesimana. The sequence goes on from JAOWBW010000377.1 coordinate 11,665, forward strand.
TCTATCATTGGACTAGCACGGGATAAAAAGAGACTAGTTTTCTACCGTTTGAAACAGAATACACCGACGCTTATACAGTTAATTGAAGAAGAAAGGGTGTGGACTTTTACTGAGAGCCTTTTCTCTCCGAATAGCATCAATGCAGGCACAAGGTAAACCCTACTCTCAACTTTGCGGGTTCTTTATGTTGTTTATCTGCAAATTTGATCCCGTATATCCTTCTGTGATTGAGATCATTGGTAAAATTTTAGAAAATAGTTGAAGCTGCATAGGGTTCAAAGTTGAGTAATGACTTACTCATACTCGTTTTTATCTATTTTAATAATTATACGATGATACATTGGTACTCCATTTGTCCCGGAAAGATAGTCCCATTTTTTTCATCGTTATTACGAATGAACTTTGAGCATTAATTAAAGTTACTTTTAATTATCTTTATGAGAATCTAAAAATTGGTATTGATAGTATTTACTATAAAAAAGGACATCTTAATTGGCAGGGAATGAAGTTTAAGGTGAAACCGAAGTTTAAGGTGAAACCGCTCTAGTGTGTACATCAACAATGTTAGTGAATACTCCCTCCGTCCCAGTCCCAAAAGTCCCAAAATACATGTAGTTTAAGGAGTTGAAATTTGTCCAAAAATGTTTGTAGTTTTTGTTTTTATCTAGACATCTTTGACATTGTTTGTCAAATATACCCTTATTTATGATGATAGTTGTCATTGTAAAAGCATTTAATTGCCTTGGTACTTGAAATATTTTAAGGGTAATTTAGTCCATTAGACATGCATTGATTGCTTTTCTTAATTTGTGTGAAAATCGTAAAACTACAAGTATTAACTGAGGGAGTATCAAGTTTATTGAAGCATATGAAATGTTGTAGTGCATAATTTATTTCTATTTTACTGAAATTGAAGAGTTGAGAGATGGGATCCAATCAATGATGTGGGATGATTGTTAGAATTGAAAAGGCCACACCCAGATAATAAGGACCGAGAACTTCACTAGCACTAGCTATTGAGATATGCATTTGACAAAGTAAACTACTGTCACTAAACGACACTAAACGAGTATCTAAATTTCGACAAAAACTTGTATGAGACGGTCTCACACGTGAGACGCATCTCCTTGAGAGATTAAATGGTTTGCCCCCTATGGCTGGGGCGGGGTAAGCCCATTTCCTCTCTTGTCAAGATCTGTCTCATGTGTGAGACCGTCTTACACAAAACTTCCTCCTAAATTTCATTTTAAGAGACATAACTTTTTGTATAATTTTGTGGCAAGATTCATATATAATCTTGTAATTCTTTTTACAAACATTTAGTTTTTGCTATAAAGAGACCGGTGGAAAAAGTTTGAAAAAAAAAAACATTTAGGGACAAAATTATGATCGAAATGAACACTCATTTTGAGATAAAAATTTCTTGAAAATGGACAGTTCTTTAAAGACATAAAGACAGATCTCCTTACATGCCTCGTATTTATAATTGGTCCAACTCATTCATCATTATTTATACTTAACCACCTCACTTTTCTCTCTCTTCTAACTACTGAAATTCTCTCCCCTCCGCGCACCTTCTCTATCAATTACCAACAAAATAATTTTGACCAATCAGCACTCGTATTGGGTTTTTATTTTGCTCTGCTATCTTCAATTCTCACAGCCTTGATTCCAAAATCAAAGCAAGAGTGTATCCATCTATAATAAATCTATAACTAAAGCAGAAACCAGCTGGACACGCGACAGACAGCTTATAATCACTTATTTTCCCGCTTAAACTATTAAACCTTTGGAATACAGTATTAAATATAACTAGCAGTACTCTCGTGCGATGCACGGGGTGTTACTAAAAAAACAACATTATATCCTTGTATTTTTTAATTAAATTATAATTTCATACAAATACGCCAACAAATGAAATTACAATACTAATTCATTAAATTGTCAATATGGTAAGTTTGTAGTCTCATTCATATATTTCAATATAAATAAGTAGTCTTAATAAGCATCATTGAGAGTTCTTTAAAAAAAAAAAGCATCATTGAGAGAAAAAAATTTATTTGACAAAAAGAAAGAAGAAAATTTCAGAAGTTATTTTGCTTTTTGGAAAAAAAAAAATCACCACGCGTGTTGCTTTTTTGAGCGTATTTTAGAAGGTTTTAGACAATTCGAAAAAGTTCACTAAAAAAAAAAGACCAGGTAACATGTTTTAAAACAAACCTGGCCGTAGCTCTCATTTACTCCATCTGTCCCATTTTAAGGGAAGATGATACACTTACACTCAGTGTATAGAATCATTCTATACTCCACAAATGTAAGCATGACATGTGGAAGATTTTTAAATATACATAAGGATAGAATTTTGAGAGGGAAAATCTTAGGTTAGGAGAGAAACTACTTAGATAATGGAGAGTCATCTTTGATTAATTGTACTCAAATAAGTACAATTATTTCAATCAAAAATAAAATTTAAATTTAAAAATAAAATGTATTTTATGAAATTGTACTTGTGTCACTTGAATAAAAATATTTATTAGTCCTTAAAGTATTTATTTTCTTATGGAAGTTTATATAATACTCCTTCATATCAAAATGTTATTCTTGTTTTTTAAGTTTTCAAATATATTAAAGTCATATTATAAAATTTGAATATTAAGTAATTTTGAAGTGTTAATTTTAGAAATGAGACTAACGTTATGAAAGAAGTAAAATGAGAAAATGAGACTAGCATTTCAGACGTTAAGGGCTCGTTTGGTAGCCTGATATGACTAATCCGTATTAATAGTCGGGGGATTAATTACACCACCCTTTTTTATGGGTAGATATGAAGGGTGTTAGAGGGGATAAGACTGGATAAGAAACTTATTCGAGTTGTACCTAGGATTATTAATCGGATTGCATTTAATCTACCAAACACCAAGATTATTGGACTAATAATCATATCCAGCTTTAATCAGGCTACCAAACGAGCCCTAAGAGAATAATACTGTTAGTGTAAAAAAAGAAAGAATACTCCATCCGTCCCACTTGAAATAGGTTTTTTTTTTTATCAATTTAATTATACTTTAGCCAATAATTTAATGAAAAATAATAAGTCCAATGAAAATTTAAAAATAGTTATTTAGTTTATTATTAACCGTGATACAATAATAATAAAAATATATATGCATCATTATTCTTCCTTAAATTATTAATCAAAATATAATTTAGTTGACCAAATATTTTATTTTGAGCGGGACGGAGAGAGTATTAATAACGTTAATGATTATATCTTGTGTACTCAAATGTAACTTCCATGAGTTTAAGAGGATTGATAGGTAAACTATTACTGAAAAGAACATTTCATAAAGCAGCTCTCTTCCACCACGCATTTCACTTCCTTTGACCGCGTGTCAAACATTTAGAGGAGTCCGTTTTTTAAACTTCAAAGGGTAGACATGGCCAACCGAAAACCGTACCCATGAAAACCGGTCAACCAGTACCAGCATTTAAACCGTTGGAACCGTACCTGTGGACAACCCGTTAACCGTTCTAACCGTACTCGTCAATAATGCGGTTAGGTTACGGTTATAGCTATAGGAACCCATAACTGTAACCGTTAAATGTTCTAACCGTACAAATTATGTTAGTTTTGTAACATATTTTGTTAGTTTTCTAACATGGTTTGTTGATTTTCTAACATAATCTGTTTAAAATGTTAGCTTTTTAAATATTTTTTGTTACTTTTTATTCATTTTAAACATATTCTAACATATTTTGTTAAATTTCATTGATATCAAAAAGGAAAAAAAGAAAAAAAGAAAGCAATTAACTTTTAACAAATTCCGTTAGATTTTTAACAAAAACTGTTTACAATTTAACAGATTTTTTTTTAAAGGGGGCAGACTCGTACAACCGTTGACCCTTACCCGCCATAACCGTGTCCCACCAGTACCCGCACCCGTGTTTAACACGGTTAGGTTACGGTTATGAGCTTTGGAAACTGTACCTGTACCCGTAACCGTACCTGTCCCACCCGTATTTGGCCATGTCTATAAACGGGTAGTCCGCTCCAAATGCGGACCCTAATAAAAAACTTATGCACTTGAACATTTTACATTTTAATGTGTCATAAAGGTCATCTTAAATTGAACTTAAGCACTATCAATTAAAAATGAATTCAACTAAATTAAAATTACAAACATATGCGTTTGGTTTTGTTCAGTTTGAATTCTTTCATGGTTTGGTTCGGTCTGAGAATTTCTCAAACCGATTACTAGCTCTCTAAATTTGCCCAGACCGAACAAAACCGAACCATTTACACCCTTAGATAATATGGTGTTTTTTGGTAGGTGTAGTGATGGTGGTATAAGTAGCGACGATGGTATAATGATGGTGGTGCCGTTGTTGGTGACGGTTGGTTTATAATGGTAGTAGGATGGTTGTGAGGTGATGGTAGCGGTGGTAGTGACTATTATCATTATTTGTTACTAAATATCAAATTTTTAATATTTTAATTATTGAATTATTATCATTATTAATTATTAACGAGTATTATTGATTTTTTGTTATAAGACTTCCAATCATTATTATTTTATAATAATTATTTAATCATTATCATTAATCATATTTATAATTTTTTAACATTAGATATTTCATTATTTCATTATTATTACTAAACATTTATTTTGTTTTGAAACATAAGTATTATTTTTATATTAAATGACCAGTAATAGTATTGATAATAATACTTGGTTTTTAAAACAGAAAAGATATGTCTCCTTTTCTCAGATCTGTCTCCTCCATCTCGATCCTAGACAGGCTCCGCTCAAGATCTCCCTCTCTACCTCTCTTGTTTTTTTTTTGGTTTTCATGGTTTGCTATAGTGGACGGTGGTTGTGGTGAACAGTGGTGATGGTGGTGAACGGTGGTGTTAATGGATGGTGGTTTTGGTGGACTGTGGGTTAATAAGAGCTTAAATGTGGACCCACTAAAATCACTAGCATAACTTGTTTAAACATTTCTCTATTTTTTTACCCTTTTTATTTTGAATAAAACCATTGTCAAGACTACAATGCCATAATTCAATTATTATTATTTCTTGAAACAATAATTCAATTATTTAACCAATGTTTCATAATCAATTATTATCTAATACTCCCTCCGTCCCGCCGAAAATTGCAAAAAAAAATCATGGCACAAGAATTAAGGGAAAAGTGAAAAAGGTGATGTGTTGTGAGTGTTGATAGTTGAGTGGGAGAGAGAAAGTGGGGTAGAGAATAGTTAGTGGGTTAGTGGATGTGAGTATGAGAAGTGGGACCCACTAATTATAAAGTATTAAAAACTTTCCATTTATGGAATGTGCAATTTCTATGGGACGCCCATTTTGGTAAGTTTTGCAATTTTCGGTGGGACGGAGGGAGTACAAAGTTTAAAATTAACCACACATTTTATTTTTTGTGCTAAAACAAAAAGGAAGGCAAATATTGGACACTCATGCCCTTACTAAATGATGAAAAATTACATTAATGCCACTCTCTCCATCATTTCACTTTCTCTCTCCAACTATCATGACCACCTTTGGCCACCCATCCTAACCTTCCCCATTTTCCGGCCACCACCTCTGGCGACTATTTTTCCGGCGACCACCTCCGGCGATTATTTTCCGACGACCACCGCCGGCGACTATTTTTCCGACGACCGCCGGCGGCGACTTTTCCGGTGCCACTTTCCGGCAACCGCCTCCATCGACCTTTCCGGCCACCATTCTCCGGCGACCACCTCTAGTGATCAAACAACTGAGAACTTATCAGTAAGTTCTCAGTTATCAACTAAACAACTTCGGCGACCAAACAACTGTGAACTAATCAGTAAGTTCACAGTTGTCAACTAAACTACTAAGAATACAGTCGACTCTGGCAACCACCAAGTCCGACGACCAAACAACTGTGAACTAATCAGTAAGTTCACAGTTGTCAACTAAACTACTAAGAATACGATCGACTCCGGTGACCATTTTCCAAGAACAAATTCACAGTTGTTCTAAAGAAAAAGTTTACAATTGTTCCAAAAAATAGTTCGCAGTTGTTCAAAAAATAAGTTCACAGTCGTTCCAAAAGCAAGTTTCAAGGACAAATTCACAGATATTCCAAGAACAAGTTCGTAATTGTTCTAAGAACTAGTTCACAGTTATTTTTGAGTAGTTAACAGTTATTTTTGAGTAGCTCACAGTTGTTTTCACATATTTTTAAGAACAAATAAGAGAAGTTCATAGTTGTTTTAACCAAGTTCATAATTTTTGCATGATAATGACTTCAATTTTTTACTTAATTCACTGTTTTTAGGTAATTTCACATATGTTTTTAGTCCTATATGAAATCTATTTTACTGTTTTATGAGATTAACTAACATAATTTGTTAATTCACATTTCTTTCTAATTTCACATTTATCTAACATAACCTCATCCTAGCAAAATGGGTTAAAAATACTCTATTTTTTATTTTATGGGGATGGACCGATGGACACAACATCTGCAAGTGAAACAAACAAAATCAAGAGTGTTGACTTCCAAGAATTTAGCTTTAGATATAAAAAAACACTATGTTATCGTTATGATTCAAAGTAGTATTTTGTCAACCTAATAACAACAGTCATCCTGAAAATGCTGTGTCCAGACAAACTTTAGCTAGTGAGTACCGTAAGAATATTAGGCTAGCCACACTAAATGTAAGCCTACCAAAATCACACACATTTGATCTCTAGTGAAGTACTTTAACTAAGAACTCCCCGAAAAAATGCAAAAACTTCTTCCTGACTGACTACCAAATAATGTCCAGCTAATTTTCTTTTCAGTGTGACCAGTACACATGGATAGACATAAGTACCTGAAAATCCGTCCATTGTAAGAAAAAAAAAAGTTTATCGTCATTACACATGAGCATTTAATCACACACATTGCTTCTGATTCCATTCATGTAGACAGAGGACATTGTAAGTATTGAGCTTTTACGGTACCGGGATTGCATACATAGTCACCACCGGATGCAGATCTGGTCAATCGCCCGGCGCCATCAACTATGCCGGTGACCACAAGCTCCGGTCGAGTATCTAGATCTGGCGCATATTGGAGGTGAAGAGAGAGAAATAGCCAGAGTGTAGAGAGAGAAAAAAAGTTTATGGGATGCTGGAGATGGTAAAGGGAGAGGAAAGGCGGAGGTCTGGGGTTGAGTGGAGCTATCAGGCGAACGATTTACATAGTAGGGAAGGAGGAGGGATTCGCCGGAGAGGGAAGGGATGGATCGTCGGAGAAGGAGGGGAGGGATAGCCGGATGTGACAGATCGAGAGAAGAGGGAGGCTAGGGTTAAGCCTTAGACAGATCAAAGGTGGAAGGGGAGGCCGAGATGGCCGGAGGAAGGGGTGAGGGGTCGCAGGAGGGGGTAAGGGGTCGCCGGAGGGGGTAGGATAGTGATGGTTGGTTTTTCATGTATGTAATCTTTACAATTTCATGGTATTTCTATTGACTTTTTGTTGTAATTTAGACTAGTTTGATGTAATTTTGGTCCAGTTGTGACTTGAGGAACTTTGGTTATTATTTGTATATTTTTAAACATTTTTAGTGGCATTTGTGGTGAGGAACAAAGTCCTCAAGGATTAATTGTGAAAACCAGAATCAATTGGAAGCTGAGCAAGTCAAGATGGAGAAAAGACAAAGAAAGGCAGAAACACAGATCAGGCGCCCGCTCGCAGAGTACCAGGCGGCCACTCAATGTGACTTCTGAAGAACCAAGGTTTCTGTCCAAATGAGCGCCCGCCTGGGTACCATCAGGCGCCCGCTCGCTCCTTCCGTACAGAATTTCGGGATTCCTTTTCAAGACGGGTTTTAACCCAATTTTCCCTATTTTTTGGGCCCTAGTTTCTCTCTGTATAAATAGTAGACTGCAGTACTTTATTTCTTTATGCTTTCCTTTAGGTTTTATTCAAGTTTTCAAGGTGTAATCAAGATTTTGGGATTTATTCATCATCAAGAGTTTATCCAAGTTAATGGTTTTTAATCTTATTCTTGTGATTCTTGCTATGTCTATGAGTAGCTAAATTCCTTGTTCATGGATTGGGTGTAGCACTATCAAAACTCTATGCTAAATTGTGTTTAATTAAAATCAATCTTGTTCTTGTTCATTGGAATTAATTTTAATTCATTTAGAGATTTCAACCTTATAGATAGATATTGTTGATCTTTAAATCATTAGGGTTTAAATTATTTCACTAGCGTGGATAGTTTTTACATTGACCTAGATTTCATTGAATATATTTAATTAAGGACCTAGGGGAAATCAAAAGGATCTAAAATCAATTGTTCCTAAGAACTTAATAAATTATTTGTGTGTGTTGTTGACCTAGCGGAATTCATCACATAAAGATAATAATAGGGTTGCAATCCGGTGACCAGACCGTTCCAACTCTGAACTAAGTGAGCGATATCTTGTACAAGTTTGGTAATCTGTTTATTAAAAATAGCATAGAGCGGAGATAGTTGTGAACCCCAATCTGTGAATCTTCGTATCTTGAATTCAACCTTTGTGTGCTTTGCAATCTTAAATCGTTAGTTGTTTTGATTGTTTAGTAGGTAAAAGTAGATTAATTAAAAATCAAATCACAAACCCCCCATTTGGTTACTCTTTTGCACTAATTAAATTCACTAGTTTGTCCAACAAGTTTCTGTGGGATCGACCCTCGCTTTCGCGCGTTACTACTACGGTAACTAGTGCGCTTGCTAGGTATTTATTACTTGGAATTTTCTCCATCAAGTTTTTGGCGCCGCTGCCGGGGACTTGTTTTGATTTACAAGTTAATTTAATCGGTGTATGTTTGGTAGGCGTTCATTGGACCCCGAGTTGGTTCCTTTGGACGATAATATCGATAGACTTGACAGGGGCATTCCCCCTATTCGTGAGTCTGAGTCTGAAACTTCTGTCACCGAGACAGAGGTAGTTTTAAGTGAATTTGAAACTTCTTCCACCGGGGGAGAAGAAATTGAAGTTGTAATGGCTAATCCCTTAATGAAAGAATATGCTAGGCCTAAGGTTGACACATCGGTGTCATGTATTGTCTTGACTGAGGCCGCTAAAGCTTATGAGGCGAAGGGGCATTACTTCAGTCAGTTGCCCAAGTTTCAGGGTCTTCCCGCTGAAGACTCTTTGAACTTCTTGAGAGAGTACATGATGATTATATCAGGATTCCCTGTAAAAGAGGGGGTTACTGATGAACAATTAAGGCTTAAATATTTTCCTTTCTCTCTTCAAGGGGCATCTAAAACTTGGCTTATGTTGCTTCCTGCTAGGAGTATCACTACATGGGATGGGTTGCATGATGCATTCTTAAAGAAATTCTTCCTGCACGCTACTTTGGCCACCTTTAGACAGAAAATCATAGGGTTTACTCAAGAGGTAGGTGAGCCATTTCATGAGGCTTGGGATAGGTTCAAAATGTTACAAGTGCAGTGCCCCCATCATGCTTTTCCTGAGGCCCTTTTACATCAAACATTTTATGGTGGGTTAACTGTAGCAGACCAAGCTATGGTCGACAATGCAGCATGCGGATTTCTAGGAGCCAAAACTGTTGACCAAACCCAAGAATTATTTGAGATGTTGGGGGCCAATTCGCATGAAAAAGGCTCTAGAAGGAAACCTAGGGGAGTGCATGAGTTGAGTTGTATAGATGAGTTCACTAGGCAGATGTCTTTGTTAAACCAAAACATGGCTAAAATGAATTCTAATATGTCTTCCTCAAGTGCTAATGTGGTATCTGATTTATGTGCTAACTGTGGATCTAACACTCATGCTACTAATGTTTGTCAAGTTGTTGCACTATTTGATTCTGAACAGGTGAATGCGATGCAAGGGTACTGTAGATACCCCGGGGAACCACGGCTTGGCTAGAGCGGTGAATTGTCCTAGGATGTCTAACTTGTTTTAGATTGTTTAGAGTCGCCACCTATGTTTTTAAAGGAACATAAGAAAAACCTAGAAATAGCCTAATTTATGTACAAAACCAGAGATTCGGGAGAGAAGGGTTCGGGGGTTAGGTGACGGAGTGGGAAGTACTTAAACACCCACTCCGCCCCGCTTACGCGGGTCTTGCTACTATTGGTGTTCTAATATTTACATGTCCTTCAATTAATTAAATAGAAATGTGCTAACAATTGTGATGAGAAGAAAAGAGGAAATAAAGGGGAAATAAAATAGAATTGTTTTATTTATTTAATGATAAAGATTACATGTAACAAGTAATGTTAAAGAATTACATTAAGAGATGAAGAGAAATTAACATGGTGAATTAAAGTTAAGATTAAAATGTAGGGAGATAACCTTAACAAACTTCAATATGTGAAGTAGTCATGTTGGTCATGTCCCATTAATAGGGATTGCATACATCAAGAAGAAGAAAACAAAAGAAGAAAATGGAGTTGTACCTTGAGAAAGAGGACTTGGAACCTTGACTTGAAAGTGTTGTTGTTGTAATGAAATTGTTGTAGAACAATTTGTGTAGAGTCTTGTTACTAAGAACTCTTGTTGGGATAATTTGTGTATAATGTAGTTGGTGAATCAAGGTTGGAGTCCCAAAAAGAAGTCCCTTTCCAAGGTAGAAGATGATGGTTTTTATAGGTAAAAAAGAGAGGGAAATGATGGAGGGAAATTGGTCATCCATGTGAAATGGAATGGGCCAATCACAAATAAGATAAATGAATAAAAGAAAAATAAAAGAAATAAAAGAAATCAAATAATAAATGAAAGAAATATTAGTTTTTGGGAAAAGGCTTAGAATTTGGGATTGGGAGTTAATGAGAAAAGGGGGGATGAATGTGGATGTAAAAAGATGGTTTTTGTGATCAAGAAAAGATGTTTGTAAATAAGAAAAGGGAGGGAAATAAGGTGCAATCCGTTACTGCTCAAGTGGGAAGCGCGCGGGTCCGGCTTTTGGGGCGGGACGCGCGCGCGGCTCACTGGCAGTGCCGGAAGCGCCCGCGGGTGAAAAATGACAGAATGACCCTAAAAGTTAACTCTGTTATGCAGTTTAGTCCAAAACTAACGGAATCAGTTAGGAACTTAACCGAAGTAACAGAAATCAACAAAATAAGTTAAATAAAAATACTTTGTATGCAATCGGGGTGAGAGGTCCAAGGCGGGGTGTCTACAGAGCCCCTCGGCGAAGTGGATTGCAAAGCAAAACGCGTCGACGAAAGAAAGACAACCGCCGAGGACATCGAGAAGAGAAAACAAAGACTCGATAAAGCAGGAATTTAAAATTACAAAGGATAGGAGTGCGCTCCCTGTGTGAGCGACTTTCGCGGATGGAAAGGGTGTGGTGGCTTGAGGCGGCCCACCACGGCCGCAGTTTGAAAAAAAGGTGTGTTTATAGTCTATAGATGGAAATTCTGGTGCGCGGTGCGGCATATTCTGATGCGCTGTGCGGCACTTGTTGATTCTGGTGCGCGGTGCGGCATATTCTGATGCGCTGTGCGGCACTTGTTGATTCTGGTGCGCGGTGCGGCATATTCTAATGCGCTGTGCGACACTTGTTGATTCTGGTGCGCGGTGCGGCATATTCTGATGCGCTGTGCGGCACTTGTTGATTCTGGTGCGCGGTGCGGCATATTCTGATGCACTGTGCGGCACTTGTTGATTCTGGTGCGCGGTGCGGCATATTCTGATGCGCTGTGCGGCACTTGTTGATGAAAATTGAAAAGGAGTTCGGTGGCATGAGTCGGCCCACCGTGGCCAACTTATAGTCCGCAGGGGGATTGCTTGATGAAGAGGTGTTGTTTTCCGTGGCTCACCATGGACCGAGTTGTTGCCATTGGACTGTAGTCGTTGTTGACTGCGGACCACTTTCTGCTGGGGATGAAATGCCTTGAGTAGCGGATGCTGTTTGGCTTTGCGGTGGTACCTGTTATGTGCTTTGCAGGTATATGTGTTTGTGCAGGGACATGCATGAAATATGATGATTGAGAGAAATTGTGCCCGTGGTGTGATGAGATTTTGGAACACCCTTGCAATGAGAGAGAAGTAAGAATGTAGAGAGTGATCGTGTGTGCGGTGTGATTTTGAGGAAAGCATTGGATGTATTCATACCTTCACTTACCATTGCCGCTTGAGTGGAGATGGATTCTTGATGTCCGCGGAGGATGCTTTGATGGAGAATGTCCATTCTTTAGATGTTGATGAGAGAATGCCCTTGATGTTGGGTTGGCAAGATGGTACTCTGGATGATGGGTTGGTCGTGCCAAAAGGCTGCCTACGTATCCCTTGAAGAGAATCTGACCAGCGTAGTTCAAGGATGATGGAGAACGCTGGAGGAGAGGCTATGAGCAAAGCAAAGCAAAGCACATAATTTTGCACATAGAAGGAGAGAAAGAAAGAAAAAATCTTTTTTTTTTTTTTTTTAGTTCGTGGGTGAACCATTTTAGCCATTGTGTGTTTGTAAAGCCAACCCAAGATCAAGTCATGCTCAGTCGAAGTCCGTATTGGCTCGCTTGAATTCTGTTGTCGCTGGTGTGCCCAACGAATATTGATGTTTAGCCCCAAGAGATTTGTCGGTTATGGGGCTTCAAAAGGCTTTTGATGCCGAGATACCAAGGGGTTGCTGATTGTGAAGTCCCTAGAACGCCTTTGATACCAAACTTTGAGTGGCTTGCATAGCCCCAAGATAAATCAGTTCTTGGCCCATTCGAGTAAATCGCCCTTTGTTGTTGGCGTGAGCAATCCCCAAGAGAAGATTATGGATGCCAAGCTTCGAGAAATTGCTAAACCCCAAATGTCATGGACTTTTTGTTTGTGAGCTTCAAGACGGTGGAATGTAAAGCCCCAAATTATCTTGTGATTGGCTCGGCATTGAGAGCGGATGTACCGTCGGGTAGAATTATTGATAGAGATCCCCTTCTTGCTCTTACTAGGGAGATGAATGGCCTCATTGTGGTTGATACCCAAATGGCGGAGGGCTTATGTCAAAGGATGCAGTAATGTCTTGCGGTGCCGTCGAGGTCGCGGAGGATAAGGTCTTGGTGTGATAAAGTCCCAAATGAGTATGCTTGCTTGACTCTTCTTGAGTTGAACTAATGACGGATCTTCGGATGCAACTAGTGCTGTGGCCCAACTTTATCTGAGCTGCACCTTGTGCTTTTGATCTTGGAGAAGGGGGTGCTGAATTGCAGAAACATTGGGATTGGCCGTGGCATTTCCCGCTATAACCCTGTTTTGATTAGAGTTTAGCATATTGAATCTTTTTCCTTTTCTCTAAGACTTTCTTCATGATCTCGTTGAAAGTTCTAACAAAAATCATCAACTTCATTCATAACATCGGAGTCTTCATTTAAAACCAAGAGGCCTTTAACTTGAAGTGTTGAGAGACCTTTGAAGCTTGATCTCTTTCATGGAGCCATAAGACCACTCCACATTGCATTGCTTGAGCATTGTTGTCCCCAAAAGACTGTCGGTTGCGAAGCCCCAATATTGCCCTTTGCTTGAATTATTGTAATGCCGTAGCCCAAAAGATTGTAGATTCCGTTGAGACCTTCGGTGCCGAATTGAGGAAGCTTCCAATGTTGCACATGACTTGGTTGGGGATACTGCTGGGGAGTTAATTGCTCTTTGCCGAGGGAGCCTTTAAGACTTGACCGTAGCCCCTAGAGTGCCATCATTGATTGCGAGAAGGGTCCACCCTTGATTGGGGAAACGAGCACGGGCACACGTGACAAGATGGCTTTTTGACATCCCTTTAGAGGGACTTTGAGGATAGTCTCACACATCTTTCTTGAGCATAGCCCCTAGGGCGTATTGATTGCCAAATGAAGCAAAAGAATCCCTTGTTCTTGAGTCACATAGCCCCTAGGGCGTCACCATTTGTGGAGCAAAGCAAGAGTGACTCATCCTCGTGTGAGAGAATAAACATGAGAGGATATGGCAAGAGCTACTCCATTTCTCGGGAGCATTTCGGCGTACTTTAAAAGCACATACTTGAAGAAGCTTTGAAAACAGAGACACATGTTGTTGCTATTTTTTGCCCAAGCCAATTGACTAGCTAGGGATTATTTGTGCAACCTCGTGCCCTTTTATGATGGGCTCGTTCTCGGATGGGTCTTGGCTACCACGGGCCTTCTTTTCATGAACCCAAAAATGCACACTGCTGGAGAATGATGCCGATAACCCAAGACAACCTTTGATGGTGCTATATCTTGTCGAGCCTTTTGCAATCCCAAAGTTGACTCGGTGGGGAATTGACTTGCTGAGGAGATTCAATGTAGAACTTGTCTTCTTTAGAGGGCGGGGATCTCCATTTCTCTTTCCCTTCTCTCTCTCACTCTCTCATTTTTTTTTATGACGCACCCTGTTTTTTGCCTAGACCGCCCTTTCGGGTTTTCAATCTAGCGGGCATCTCTTTTGCGTCTTCATCATTTTTTTGACTCAATTGATGAGGAAGTGTGCATTGACTCTAGCTGAGGAGATAAGACATGTGATTTTGCGGTGGAGACCTTTTGTCACTAATGATGAGTGACATTGACTTGACTAGGGAAGTGTCCCTAGTATTGACATGTATTTTTTATTGAATTGAATGACTCGCGAAGGCAAGTAAGTCATTAAGAGAGAAGAGAAGGAAAGCCCCAATTTGATTGCAAGGAATTGGGAGTATGCATAAAGAATAGAAGTCCCTAGACTTAACAAGGAGCGCGAAATGATTCCAAATCTAAGAAAGTTGTTCAATCTTTTTGGTGATTAATTCATTGGCAAATGAATCGTACAAAGATGTCTTGACAAGTTCGAGATGAAGGCCGATCACCATAACGCGCTAGGGCTAAACATATCTTCTTTCTTGCATGAGACCGGACCCGAAGGTTGCCTACGTTCCTCCAGTGTAGAGGCTCAGGTCACCGTAGTTCTTGTGGATTCTCCATTCTTCGTGATGAATTGTTGCTTCGTCCTTCGTTGGTGGATGATGATGATGATCTTGATGTGAACTTCTTTGATTGAGGGGGATTTTTTTTTTTTTTGTGCTCTAACTTTTGCCTAGGTTGATTTGATGGTTTCAACCTAGTGAGCTCTTTTTTTTTTTTTTTTTTTTTTTTATTAATCCCCATTTGAAAACTTTGCTTGACTTCTTCATGATTGTTGCTCCACCTTGTTTGTCTTGGCTTCGTCGTTGATGTTGGCGTCGATGTTTAGCCCCTAGGCGTTCAAGTGATGGCCTTGTTCTAAAACTTGTTTAGACATTTTTTCATCATTTTGCCAAGAATTAGATCGAACAACTTGGAAGAGTGTATAAGGACAAGAACGACTTTTATTTGATAAGAAGACTCGACACTTAACATGGGACGAGAGAAAACATTAATGCACACATTAGAGGACTTTTGACTCTTTTTTTTTTTATCCTATTTTCTAAGTAGAGAAAGAGAAACGAAGATTGCTATCGTCATCCCCCATGTCGTTGTAGTCCTCACTGTCGTTGTAGTCTTCCATGTCACTACATTCTTCCATGTCATTGCTTGGGAACCCTTTGTCGTTGAAGCTTGTGTCATAGGAGGACTCGGCCATTTCTCGGAGAAAATTGTCAATTCTAACCCCCGCATCATACATGCTTGAAAAATCGGAGTGAAAAGCCCCACTAAGATGAGCGCGGTAGTCCATTTTCAAACACTTCAAGAAGATGTCCATTTGTTCCTTCTTGGAAGGCCTATCAACCATCTCGGCTAGCTTATCATTCCAACGGCGATAGAAGTCCCCAAATGATTCATTACCCATTTGCACGGTGCTCTCCAATTCCTTCTTGGTGGGGCGGAATATGGAGTTGCTTTGATATTGTGACTTGAAGGCAAGCATAGCGGCATCCCAATTGAGGCGGGTGGAAATCGGAAGACCCATGTACCAATCTTTTGCGACCCCATCGAGAGTAAGTGGGAAGCATTGTGCCATTATTTGAGGAGACACTTTCTTCGGCAGCATGGCCCAAATGTAGGAGTCGACATGAGCGTCGGGGCAAGAGGTGCCTTTGAACTTGCCAATATCGGGCATCTTGAATTTTTCGGGAAGAGCCTTCATTGTGTTCATGAGGAGGGAAGCTTGATGGAGATCGGTGCTCGGACCCTTGTGCAAATTTAGCCCACTAAGCCTTTGGTCAATGTAGGACATGAGAGTGTTGACCAAACCGGTATCAATGCTTTGGACCTTTCCTTCATTCGTGAGCCCCTTTAATCGGTTCTTGAGTTGAGCAACTTCTTTCTCGTGGACCGTTTTCACATGCTTGTAACGAGCTCGCCATAGATCATCCTTGCGGCAGACATTCTCGGCTAGTGTATCAACTTGCTCTTTCAATGCTTCCACCATGCGGAATAACCCTTCGTTGGACACGGGAATGCCGTTGTCGTTGCCATTTGAAGCCATTGGACCTATGGAGAGAACACGGTTGATCTTAGGATGGCCCCACAAACACCTTTTGAGTAAAGTAACTTCACCACAACAAAGGAAAAAGACTCAACCACATAAAGAAAAAGACTATTTTTTTTTATTTACAAAGTCGGAAGGACGGAGTCCTTTTTGGGGTTTCTAGAAAAATAGTGGAATCGTCACACTAGTATATAGACCTTCTCGCGGTCCCATATACTCATCGGATTCCACCACGTTTGTGATACCTACATGTGACGGGATTAAACTAAATTAATGTAGTAAATCATACATGCGGGACGGATTTTTATTTTCGTCTAAAATGCCCACTTTTGGGACGGAGTTTTATTTCGTCCATTGCAACAAGTTGGCATGTATGATTTGAAGACATTAGTTTAGGGAAATCTCGATACATGAATAAACCGACTTGAGTCACGGAGTGTTAGACCCTAGACTAGAATTGTGTGGCTTGTGCTCGGCTTGAATATGAGGCTTAAAGGTCACCCCCGGCATGTAGTCATGAACTACGCCACGGGCTGAGGTTTACCGCTTCGAAAGAGCCAAGGTCGAGTGGAGCTTGAAACTTTCTAGGACGGGCCTCGACGGGTTTGGGGTTGGACTTGTGCGACTCGATAGTGAGCAGTTGATAAGAATATGTGCATGCAGTGTGAGGTCTAACATGTGACAAAACGTTTTTTTTTTTTTTTTTCAAAAGAAATAAAAAAAAAAAATAAGCACATAATTACAACTTTCGAATCACCCGTGTGACTGATAAAAATAAACAGAAAGTAAAAACTGTTTTGTGCAGGCCCGGTGCCCACACACTGTCAAAACCACTCTGTTTTGTGCACTGTTCTGTTTCTGGAAAATGCCCAGAAGCGCGCGTATTAGGATGCCTACTCGGGAGGCGCGCGCGTTAGACAAAGAGGGGCAGAGGCGCCCGCATCTGGGTAACAACCTGTAAATCAGCGGGTTCAAGGGATTGCCTTGACCCTAAATAAAAATGCTTTCCCCTGCAGAATTTGTTAGCACAGAAACATGGAATGGGAGGACAAGAGGAAGACAGGCGATTCTGGTAATTGGGGTCGGACGCGCGCGCTTTAGGCCAAGGAGGCCAGAGGCGCGCGCTTCCCACCCTTTTTACCAGAATGCCCAGAAAACAGTAATAAGAACACCGCAAGTTTAACCCTCTAAATCCTCCCCAGCGGAGTCGCCACTGTAGATACCCCGGGGAACCACGGCTTGGCTAGAGCGGTGAATTGTCCTAGGATGTCTAACTTGTTTTAGATTGTTTAGAGTCGCCACCTATGTTTTTAAAGGAACATAAGAAAAACCTAGAAATAGCCTAATTTATGTACAAAACCAGAGATTCGGGAGAGAAGGGTTCGGGGGTTAGGTGACGGAGTGGGAAGTACTTAAACACCCACTCCGCCCCGCTTACGCGGGTCTTGCTACTATTGGTGTTCTAATATTTACATGTCCTTCAATTAATTAAATAGAAATGTGCTAACAATTGTGATGAGAAGAAAAGAGGAAATAAAGGGGAAATAAAATAGAATTATTTTATTTATTTAATGATAAAGATTACATGTAACAAGTAATGTTAAAGAATTACATTAAGAGATGAAGAGAAATTAACATGGTGAATTAAAGTTAAGATTAAAATGTAGGGAGATAACCTTAACTAACTTCAATATGTGAAGTAGTCATGTTGGTCATGTCCCATTAATGGGGATTGCATACATCAAGAAGAAGAAAACAAAGGAAGAAAATGGAGTTGTACCTTGAGAAAGAGGACTTGGAACCTTGACTTGAAAGTGTTGTTGTTGTAATGAAATTGTTGTAGAACAATTTGTGTAGAGTCTTGTTACTAAGAACTCTTGTTGGGATAATTTGTGTATAATGTAGTTGGTGAATCAAGGTTGGAGTCCCAAAAAGAAGTCCCTTTCCAAGGTAGAAGATGATGCTTTTTATAGGTAAAAAAGAGAGGGAAATGATGGAGGGAAATTGGTCATCCATGTGAAATGGAATGGGCCAATCACAAATAAGATAAATGAATAAAAGAAAAATAAAAGAAATAAAAGAAATATTAGTTTTTGGGAAAAGGCTTAGAATTTGGGATTGAGAGTTAATGAGAAAAGGGGGGGGTGAATGTGGATGTAAAAAGATGGTTTTTGTGATCAAGAAAAGATGTTTGTAAATAAGAAAAGGGAGGGAAATAAGGTGCAATCCGTTACTGCCCAAGTGGGAAGCGCGCGGGTCCGGCTTTTGGGGCGGGACGCGCGCGCGGCTCACTGGCAGTGCCGGAAGCGCCCGCGGGTGAAAAATGACAGAATGACAGAATGACCCTAAAAGTTAACTCTGTTATGCAGTTTAGTCCAAAACTAACGGAATCAGTTAAGAAACTTAACCGAAGTAACAGAAATCAACAAAATAAGTTAAATAAAAATACTTTGTATGCAATCGGGGTGAGAGGTCCAAGGCGGGGTGTCTACAGGTACCCCCAAGGCAAAATCAAGGTGGTATGTATTCTAACACTTATAATCCAGATTGGAAAAACCACCCCAATTTTTCTTGGAGGGGTAACCCAGGAATTCAGTACCAGCAGCAGAACCTCTCTATCCTCCTCCCCCACAAGGGAATCCAGAACAGCAGCCCAAGAAATCTCTGGAAGATATGATGAGGTCCATGATGCAAGAGCAGCAACAAATGAAAATGATGATGGAGCAGCGTGAGAAGCAGCAGGAAGCGGTCAACAAAAGCTGGAGACCCAGATTGGTCAACTAGCTGTGGGTCAGCAAGGGCATAAACCAGGAACCTTCCCTAGTCAAGGGGAGCAAGCCAAGGCCATTATGACCCTGAGAAATGGCAAACAGGTAAGCAATGAGGTATGTCCTAACTCTCCTTCTGAAACTGCCGAACCACCTGTTGTTGAGAATGTTGTTGGTAAGAGTACTAATGGCATGGGGGAAATTCCTGTTACTGATTCCTCCACCCCTAAGCCATATGTACCTCCTGTACCGTTTCCTGGTAGATTCATGAGAAGTAAGCTGGATAAGCAAATGTCTGATTTATATGACATGTTTTCAAAAGTGAACATTAATCTTCCTTTATTAAATGTCATTAAAAATATCACAGCTTATGCAAAGTTTTTCAAAGAACTTAACTCCAGGAAACCCAAGTATGGGAATGATGAGAAATTGGTTATGGGTGAAAGTGTCAGTGCCGTGGTACAACAGAACTCCACCTAATTGAAAGACCCCGAAAGTTTTAATATTTCTATATCTATGGGGGATTCTAAAAATGTGAAGGCAATGTTAGATCTTGGTGCTAGCATTAATTTGTTACCACATCATTTGTATCTTGAGTTGGGTTTACCTGAGCTAAAACCCACCACAATGACCTTGTAATTGGCCGACCGTTCAATCAAGAGGCCATTGGGAATTGTGGAGGATGTTTTGGTGCAGGTAGCCAATTTGATTATCCATGTGGATTTTGTTGTGCTTGAGACTGTTAATGGTGTTGGGAATAGTCAGGATTCTCCCATATTGCTTGGGCGTCCATTTATGGCTACTACTAACACCATCATTAAGGTGGGTGATTGGACTCTATCTATATGTGTGGCTAATGAGAAAATTGAAATATCTGTGTTTGATGTCATGCAAAGTCCAATAGATGATGAGTCTTGTAACTGTGTAGATGTGGTAGAGGATTGTGTGAATGAAGTTTTATGGCATGAGAGAGATTGTGAGGAGTTAGAGTCCTTGTTGTCAAGGGGCGGTGAGAAATCTAGGGATAATGCGGATGTTCAACTGATGGCTGTGGAAAAGGCCGACGAACACCATCCTAGTGATGGCCCGTTTCACCCTCTAGGCCACTTCAATGAGAAGTCGGTGCCTTCTATTGTAACCTCCCCAGCTCTTGAGCTGAAAGCCCTTCCCTCCAATTTAAAATATATTTTTCTTGGGGAGGGAGAGACTTTGCCCGTGATAATTGCCTCAGATTTGACCCTTGAACAAGAGGCCAAGTTGTTCAAAGTGCTTCGTGAGCACAAGAAGGCCATAGGGTGGACCTTAGCAGATATTAAGGGTATAAGCCCCTCCATGTTCATGCACAAAATTAATCTCATAGATGGTGCTAAGCCGTCTAGAGAGAGACAGAGGAGGCTAAATCCTCACATGGAGGAGGCGGTTAGGAAAGAGGTCCTAAAATTGTTGGATGCATGCATTATCTATGCCGTTGCTGATAGTGAGTGGGTGAGCCCGGTTCAAGTCGTTCCAAAGAAATCGGGCTACACGGTCACCACTAATGAGAAAGGAGAAGAAGTGCCAAAAAGGAAAGTGACTGGGCTTAGAATGTGCATAGATTTGCGCAAACTGAATGCTGCAACAAAGAAAGATCACTTCCCTTTGCCCTTTATTGATCAGATTCTTGAGAGGTTAGCCGGACATGAGTATTATTGTTTCTTGGATGGTTTTTCGGGGTATAACCAAATCCCCATTGTACCAGAGGACCAAGCCAAGACCACTTTTACTTGTACCTTTGGCACATTCGCATTTAGGAGGATGCCCTTTGGGCTTTGAAATGCACCTGCGACCTTTCAAAGGTGTATGACCTCCATCTTCTCTGATTTGATCGAGCGATGTGTCGAAGTCTTCATGGATGACTTCTCTGTATTTGGTGACAGTTTTGATGGCTGCCTAGAGAATTACTGACAATGGTTTTTGATGCCGGAAATAAGTGAAACACGGAGGAAAACACAAGTGAAACACAAGGAAAGGGATAACACTCGCTACTCTAAGGAATCCACCAAAGGGTATTGAGTAAAGAAAGAAGACACTCTTCTTTATTTTAAATTGCCCAAGGCTAAAAACAAAATCACAATCTGAGTTTTTCCCATCACAATGGGGTTTATATAGGCTGAATGAACATCCCTCCATTCCATAGCAAATGAATCATGAATAAAGACAATACATGAACTAAGAAGGCAAAACTTGCTGCTGCAGTCTGTTCAGACCACCTGTAGAAAAATTGCAATTTCTCCTTCTAGAGATTTCCAAACGCTGAACCGTTTTTTTTTTGTATGAAACTAGACTCATAGACCTTTCTAACGACTGCTTCCACGCCTTCTGGAACATTCTATATCAATACAGTTTATTCCCCAAAGCCGACTGAAAATCTGGTTCTGCATTCTGAACATCAGGTACTTCCAACTTATTTTCTGGACTTCTCTGCCATTCGTTGGATTTATTCCTACCTGTATCACTCTCCCCCGGTTGAGGAAGACTCGTCCTCGAGTCATAATCATCATTGGAACCATGATAAGGAGAAAGACCAGCCATATTAAACGTTGTTGAGACACCATAGCTTGCTGGAAGCTCAATCTTCTAAGCATTTCACCAATGCGCTGCAACTCCTTGAATGGACCATCTGCCCTAGGCTTGAGTTTCCCATGACGTCCCCTAGGAAAACGCTCATTTCGAAGATGAACCCATACTAAATCTCCTTCCTTAAAAACTGCAGACTTCCGATGCTTGTCAGCACTTGCCTTGTACTTCTCATTATGCTTAATTATTCTGTCGCGAATCTGCTCATGCAACTTCTTTATGTACTTGGCATGGTCCTCTGCATCTCCGCTGAAATGATGAGTAGTCGGAAGCGGAGCCAAATCCATGGGCTAAGAGGGTTCTGACCATAAACAACTTCAAATGGACTAGCACCAGTAGTTTGACTTACTGACCGATTGTATGCAAATTCGGCCTGTGCTAAAATTTGACCCCATTGGCGAGGCTTGCTCCCAACTAAGCTCCTTAACAGGTTTCCAAGCTCCTATTAGCAACCTCCGTTTGTCCATCAGTTTGTGGATGGTGGGAGGAGCTAAACTGCAGAGTAGTTCCCAGCTTCTTCCAAGCGTACGCCAAAAATGGCTCATGAACTTTGAGTCACGATCTGAGGTAATGGTCTTTGGAACACCAGAATTTTCACTATCTCCTTGAAATAAAGGTCAGCCACACGTGTCGCATCCAAAGTTTTGTTGCAAGGAACAAAATGCGCCATTTTTGAGAACCAATCGACAACCACCATGATCGAGTCTTTATTTGTTTGTGTTCGGGGCAATCCAACAACAAAGTCTAAACTCACATCCTCCCATGGTGCCACCGGTACGGGAAAGGGAGTATACAATCCTGTATTTTGAGCATGAGACTTAGCAACATGACAAACCTTACAACGCTCTACATGTCGGATGACATCTCGGTCGATTCAGGCTCTGATACCAATTTGATGCCGGAAAAGTGGAGAAGACATCGGAGGAAACACAAGTGAACAAACAAGGGTTTAATGAAATCGATATTCAAAGGAATCCACCTAAGAATATGAGCCAAATCACCACCCAAAGGCACCCAAACCTAAGGGATAAGATATAACAAGAAGAAATCCATCTTCTTAAACTAGTCACAAAGACTTGATATATTTTTATAACTCAACTCACTCTCCTTACAATTGCACTACAATTCTATTTATACTTAACTTGGAACATCCTTCCAAGCCTAGGAATACTAAAAATACTTAAAGGATAAACATAAAAACTAATTACATGTTGATAAGATATAGATATATCCAAAGAATCAATGAAGCCCTTGAAGTAAGACAAAATTCGGATGAATCTGTCCTTATGACTGCCCTTCAGTAATTAAATCATAACTAATTCCACAAAAATCCAAATGATGATCCGTAAAATGCCACATAAATTAGACTCATATATCTTTCCAATGATATACTATATGTTGGCTGAAACATTGTACATAATTACCAGATTGACCTTGATATTGACCCAGAATTATGGTCTCTTTATTACATTGGAAAACGTCATCCAAACCAATCTTTTTTGATAGTTTCTTGTAACAAATGGCCACTCCACCACGGGCAATGAATCTTAATAACATAAAGAAGGTTCATTTTCCCGCATCATTCTCCCTTGGTTGGGAAAAATTCGTCCTCGAATTTTGTAGTGACGAATAATTATTCCAACATCAATCTTACGTTGCATATGCACAATAGTGTCATGATTGTGTTGCGAAAAGGGAAATAAATCATGCTTCAAGATTGTGGTATCAAGAACCCAAAAATTTGAAAATAGAGAAACATTTACCTCCATGCAATTGTCTCTAGAAACATTGACGGGCTCTTCAAGTTCTTCATTGCAAATCGAATCTTCATCATAGATTGGAGGTTTATTCCAATCGACAATTGCTTCTTCGCTTGTTGAATATGAAAATGGCCATGCAATATTTTCAAAAATCTCTTCATCATAAACTTTCTGGAAAGTAAGGTTCAATCGATAGTTAAATCGATGAGAAGCCTCTTCAGTCGACACCTTGTCAAAGGTGTGATTGAAAGGGAAATCTTCTCACGATCTTTTGAAATCATCATCTTTGAATCATGACGCGATTCATCATGTTCCAAAGTCTCGTAGCATGCAAGACGATGCTTGAGTTGTAACACTTGTCTCCTAAGATCTTCACCATAACATCCCGGTCTTGGTAATATTGCGGAAGCATACCAACCTCAGCTCTGGTACTAATTTGACACCGGAAAAGTGGAACACGGAGGAAAACACAAGTGAAACACAAGGAAAGGGATAACACTCGCTACTCTAAGGAATCCACCAAAGGGTATTGAGTAAAGAAAGAAGACACTCTTCTTTATTTTAAATTGCCCAAGGCTAAAACAAAATCACAATCTGAGTTTTTCCCATCACAATGGGTTTATATAGGCTGAATGGAACATCCCTCCATTCTATAGGCAAATGAATCATGAATAAAGACAATACATGAACTAAGAAGGCAGAAAGTTGCTGCTGCAGTCTGTTCAGACCACCTGTAGAAAAATTGCAATTTCCTCCTTCTAGAGACTTCCAAACGCTGAACCGTTTTTTTTTTTGTATGAAACTAGACTCATAGACCTTTATCAACGACTGCTTCCACGCCTTCTGGAACATTCTAGAGTCAATACAGTTTATTCCCAAAGCCGACTGAAAATCTGGTTCTGCATTCTGAACATCAGGTACTTCCAACTTATTTTCTGGACTTCTCTGCCATTCGTTGGATTTGTTCCTACCTGTATCAGTTTTAAATCGTTGTTGTGAGACAAATTTGACCCTTAGTTGGGAAAAATGTCATTTTCTCGTGAGGCATGACATTGTGTTAGGAAATTTGGTGTCAAACAAGGGGATTGAGGTAGATAAGGCTAAAATCGATGTGATTTCAAAATTGCCTCCCCCTGTGTCGGTTAAGGGTGTGCGAAGTTTCCTAGGCCATGCAGGTTTTTATAGGCGTTTCATAAAACACTTTTCAAAAATTTGTAAGCCTTTATGTAACCTGCTAGCTAAGGACACTGAGTTCATCTTTGACCAAGAGTGTCTAGAGGCCTTCAATCTGCTGAAGGAGAAGTTGACGTGTGCCCCCATCTTATCCAGCCCCAATTGGTCTCTACCATTTGAGATCATGTATGATGCATCTGATTTTGTGATTGGGGCTGTCTTGGGGGCAAAGAGTGGATAAATTACCTCATGTGATCCATTACGCAAGTAGAACTTTAAATGATGCACAACTGAATTATACCACCACTGAAAAAGAATTTTTAGCGGTTGTATTTGCTCTTGAAAAGTTCCGTTCGTACTTGCTAGGATCCAAGGTAATTGTCTACTCTGATCATGCTGCACTTAAATATTTGCTGAATAAAAAGGATGCTAAACCTAGACTTCTTAGGTGGATGCTCCTACTGCAGGAGTTTGACATTGAAATAAGAGATAAAAAAGGACTGCAAATGTGGTGGCGGATCACCTATCTAGGCTTGAGGACTTCACATTCACTAGTGTAATTGATGGTGCAATTCCGGTTAATGAAAAATTTTCCGGATGAACAACTATTTGCTTTACATGTTCATGAGCCTTGGTATGCGGATTTTTGTGAATTTCATTGTTTCTAATATTATGCCACCTCACTTCATTTTACGATCAAAACGAAAGTTTAGATCGGATGTGAAGCACTTACATTTGGGATGACCCTTATCTGTGGAAAGTTTGCCCGGGACAAGATAATCAGGAGATGCATTCCGAGCATGAGCAAGCTAGCGTGTTGAGATTTTGCCACGAACTCCAATGTGGGGGGTCACTTTAGTGGGCAAAAGACCGCTAGGAAAGTATTGCAAGCGGGTCTATATTGGCCCACTTTATTTAAAGATGCTCACGACTTTTGTGTGAGGTGTGATAGATGCCAAGGACTGGCAACATAGGAAAGAGAGATGAAATGCCCCTACAACATAATTTAATTGTTGATATTTTTGATGTGTGGGGTATCGATTTTATGGGTCATTTCCCCCCTTCCCAAGACTACTTGTACATTCTGGTTGCTGTAGATTATGTGTCTAAATGGGTGGAAGCAATTCCCACCCGGACTAATGATGCTAATATTGTTTGCAAGTTTGTGCGTGAAAATATCTTTGGCAGGTATGGAGTGCCGCGTGTCATTATTAGTGACCAGGGGACGCACTTCACAAACAGAATGTTCAATCAAGTGCTAAAAAGATATGGGGTGGGTCACAAGTTGGCTACGGCTTATCACCCTCAAACTTCGGGCCAAGTGGAGGTGAGTAATCGCCAAATCAAGGCGGTGCTTGAGAAAACAGTGCGTCCAAATCGTAAAGATTGGGCTGACAAATTGTGTGATGCACTGTGGGCTTATCGGACTGCATACAAAACCCCCATTGGCATGAGCCCGTACCGGATTATGTATGGAAAGGAGTGTCATCTTCCGGTGGAATTAGAGCACAAAGCATATTGGGCAACCAAGCAACTAAACATGGATTTGACTTTAGCAGGGGAAAAAAGGTTGCTTGCTTGGATGAGCTTGCAGAAATGAGGCAGGATAGTTATGAGAGTGCCAAGTTGTACAAAGAGAGGACAAAGAGATATCATGATAAAAATCTTAAACCCAAGTTTCTCAAACCGGGTATGAAAGTCCTTCTCTTTTAACTCTCTCGCCTCAAACTTTTTCCCGGAAAATTGTGGTTCAAGGTGGACGGGTCCTATGAATTGGTTCGAGTTTTTCCCCATGGAGCTAGAGCTTAAAGATTTAAAGATGGGACAATATTTAAAGTGAATGGCCACCGGGTGAAGCCTTATTATGAGGGGCTGTCTATTTTGGAAGACATCAATGAAATTGATGTAATTGATTGACGGGACCCAGAGGGAGCCACTTAATATTCATGTGGCATTTATATCTAGCCAGAGACTTAAAACAAAGGCGCTTGTTGGGAGGCAACCCAACAGGTATCATTTTATTTGCTTTATGTTTTTTTCCTTTCAGTTTATCATCATTTTTGAATTGGGAGTGTGTTGTTTCTTTTATGCCATGAGGACATAGCAAACTTTTTGTTCGGGGGTGGTGGTTTAAATTTTGTGTGTCAGTGTTGGTCGGTTTCGAACTACGGTGACCTGAGCTCCTTATTGTCCTAGGGAGAACGTATAGGCAACGAAAGTGCGGTCAAAATTTTAGTCCGTGTCATCCTTCATGGATCTCTCCGAGTTTGTGGGTTTATAGGGAAGTGTAAATAGTGTCACCCTCCAAAAAGATTTTCATTTTTTGAGTCATTTTTTATTTTCATAATGGATATTACGCTTGTGATGTTTGTTTGTGGTGATGTGCAGGAAATCAATTCAACCAGTGGTGGAGCAATCAAACCAGCAGAAAAAAATTAAATTAAAACTGCTGGAAAAACATATCAAGCGCTCGCTTGGTGTACAGGGGGTGCACGCCTGATTTAGCAATCGAAAAATATGATGTTTCTGTCCAAATAAGCGCGCGCCTGGCCCTTGGTGAGCGCCCGCCTGGTTGACGGGTTGAGAAGTCCCCGATTGGGTAAAAACGGGTTTTTGGGAGGTTTAACCTAAATTTATCCATCTTCTCCAATTTCTCTCTCTCTCTCTCTAAAACTCTCCTTCACCCGCCTCTTTCTCTCTCTCTCACTACAAATCCCTCACCCACACTCACTCACACCAAAACCCACAAACACCCAAACCATCTCCCTCCCCTCACATCATAACGATTTCAAGCCAAATCCCCCATTTAATCCGGCGATTTGAGGATTTTGGGTTCAA
>JAOWBW010000377.1:39330-233064 GCA_026119855.1 Campanula takesimana
TAACATGACTATACTGGTCTTACGTCCTACCAAGGACTGCCGTCACAATGATAGGTTTCTCTAAACCTGACCACTCTCGGGGATAAAGGTTTTCTTAACCTAACATGACTATATTGGTCTTACGTCCTACCAAGGACTACCGTCACGATGATAGGTTTTCTCTAAACCTGACCACTCTCGGGGACAAAGGTTTTCTTAACCTAACATGACTATACTGGTCTTACGTCCTACCAAGGACTGCCGACAACTCCTTCAAATTAAAAGGGCTTACGTCATGCTGCCGGACTGCCCGCGCAACCAAATGGTTTGACGCTTACTTGTTATCCTAAACGCTTCGGTCAACTTTAACTCACTGGGAGGTTAATGGAGAAACTGGGACAAGGACTAGCTTAAAAGTGACCACTTCATGTCGAGTCTTGGATTTGGTCAACACAACTCTATGGCACGGTTGACACATTTTCTTGATATCGAGAAAAGCCTAGGGGCAACCCCTAAGGTACATTGTTGGACACAAAAAGTCCAAGGTTTTGGAAAATCATTCCTTTTACACACCCTTTAAAATGCCCATGCAATTTGAAAAGGGACAACACAATATTCAAAAATACACCCTCAAATGCCCACGCGATCTGAAAGGGAAAAAACACAATTTTTTCACAAAAACACACCCTCAAGTGCCCGACGCGATTTATGTTTGAAAGGGGGACGACACAAAATTCAAAATACACCCTTAAAATCATCGCGATTTGAAAGGAAAAAAACACCATTTTTCCACAAAAACACACCCTCATGTGCCGACGCGAATTAAAAGGGGAAAAACACATCTTTTATCAAAAGCATGATGCCAAAAGGGAAAATTTCTAAAGTGCTCATCCTCAAGGTGAATCTTTGAATGAAGCATGTCAGTCAAATTTTGATTTCAACTTAACCATGAGGTTTGTTATGCATAAAGTCCTTTGGAGCTTTCTCCCTTTCTTAGGAGCGATCGGGAGTGGGAACCCTTTTGTCGTCGAGGTTGGGGTATCCCCATGTCCTTGCTGGCGTCGGTGGCGGCTTAGCCCCATGTTTTTGGCTGGCGTAGCCCTAATGTCATCGTTTGACGGTTAGGAACCCCATCCCTTTTTCATGACGTGCCCTTTCTTTGCCTAGGCCGCCCTTACGGGTTTTCCCTATTTTTTGCCTAGGCCGCCCTTGGCGGGTTTTCACCTAGCGGGCTACTTTTTTGGTGTCTTTATTTCTATTTTTCTCTTTCTTTATGATGATCCAACCGACTCGACGGGACGGGGACTTAATATGTCCTTTTTGGAGGAAAACATGCAAGGGCCTTTATTTAGGCGGGGAGAGTCCCTTTATATTGGTGAACAATGTATCACGAAACGGGAGGAAGCCCTTGCTTGACAGAATACAAGTGTTTAGCTCTTTTCTAAGATGTAGAGAAGAAGACTAGTTGAGACATTTGAAATCAGCCTTAGTCAATATTATCAAAATGATTGCTTGAACGGACCATGTTCATTATTAAGTCAGGGTTATAACAAGCAATTAGCCTTGACATGTATAAATGCTGTGATCAATTGAGATTAATATTCGATCAATGGCAAGATCAAAATGTGTTTAGGAGAGATGGGTAATTATCTGGGAAATTGGTCATTGACGGGACCAAGGGAAGAGAACCGGATCATTTTGGGAAGACCGAGGTTTGATGGATTCATTTCATGCTATGGCCGGACCCGAAGGTTGCCTATGTTCCCCTCAGTTTGAGGAGCTCAGGTCACCGTAGTTCGGCCATGAGGCCATCTTTTGCTGAAGTTGGCTTTCTTTTGTTGTTGTCTCGGAGGACATTGTTGCTCACTTTGCTTTGGGTGAACTCCTTGAGATGGACCTCTTGGGTGAACCCTCTTTGGTGTGAACTCTTTTGAGGAAACTTTGTTTTCCACCCTTTCCTTCCCTTCTTTCCATACATTCATTTCCTTTCCCTTTCTCTTTTTTTTTTTTTTTTTTTTTTTTTGCGGGAGGAGGTAAACATTAGCCCCAGCTTGCTATCTTGGGCATTGGCTTTCCAGCTTTGATTTTGACGATCCGGGAAGCCCTTTGCTTGGTTGCGCACGTGCGATCACTTGAATCTTGGTGGTTGAGCAACAACGTCCTCGCCTTTTCACTGTCTCAGGATACCTTTGATGTGCATCAGGAATTTGCTCAGAAAGGTGTATCGGGTCGTGTATCGGGGAAGTGTATGAGGGAAGGCTTGCCATTAATGGTTTCTTCATGCCAATTGATCACAACATTTATTCACATCAAGATTAATTGTCTGCATTTAGCATTTTTCATTCGTGTTAGGTCCATTCGTCCTTAATGAGTTGTCATTGATTATTATGCTTAGAAGTCAATTCATCATTTTAGGGACGTGGCAATCAATTGATCATAACAAGCAAGGCAATTTCAAGAGTAAATGTATATTGCAAATAATGTCTCAGTCTAGAGAGAAGAGAATGAAAATGACTCTTTTATTGAGACAACTTTGTACATACATGTCAAGTGCGGACCTTTGCAAAAATAAAAAGACACAGTCCGGGACGGATTTTGATGAAATTCTAGATCCTACGAGGCTGGAAGACTCATCACTCTTTTTTTTTTGGGAATGGGTTCCTATAAAGTGCGATGGTCCATTTTCTTCTTCAATTGTTGGAGGGGTTGTCGGCGGCACATTCCATGTCTTCCACGGGGAACTCGGGCTCCGTGTCATCGGGAAACATGTCGCGAGGCTTCCATTTGGCTTGGCATTGCAATTACCGAGTTCGTCTTTGGCCATCTCCTTTGGCGACTTCCTTTCGAGGTGCGTAACCTCATGCATGGAATTCGGCGAGGGTATGGTTCTCCATTTGATGTACCCACCCTTGGGCTTTCGAAGCATGGGCCTCTCCTTGTGGGCGGTGTCCCAACTTGTTTGATCTTCTTGTTCATGTGGGCGCCAATTCGGATGTGGGCTCCTTGGTCTATGTTTCCGGTGGACAAGACCACAAAAGACTTTAGCATTTTAAACCTCAAGGGTTAAATTATAACCACGATTTGAGAGGAACGCCTCATTAGCGGATTAGCCTTTTAGAAAAGAGTTGACCTTTTATTTTAAGAAAACTTGATCTCCATTTTTTTTGAATGAGGATTGACACACACATTTTTTATTTGAGCAAAAGACTCACACATTTTTTTATAAGGATTGACACACACGCATTTTTTTATTTGAGTAAAAGACTCACACACATTTTTATGTAAACTTTTGACAATGTTGTAATGATAATAATAATTTCATTAAGAAAATTGACAATGGATTCAAAAGGGTCACCACATAGCACTAACCGGGGAGTCAAGATTCTAACTAGACCTAACAGACATCTTAACTGACTTTCCCTAAAGGCTTATTACACATTCTAACAGTGGACTTTGACCTTTCCTGAGGGGAGGTCGGTGGAAGAGGTTTTGAGATTTTGCTCTCTGTTACGGTGACCACAACACCATCAATTTCCCAACCCGGGGCATTTAGTCCTGCAGAAATTTTCCGTGCCATTGACCCTTTGGCTTTGCTGAATTTGTCAACCTTCCCGAAACTAGCTCTCCTACTTTGGGGTTTGGTGACTCCGTCAACCACGGTCTCCTTTCTCTTGGGGCGGATACCACTCCGTTCGTTGATCCTTGGAGAAGTCACAGGATTAGATCTCTCGATCCCAAGCACGTTGACACTCGGCTGTTGGCTGTGGCGGAGGCATGGGGGGTTCAAGCTTTCCTTCCCCAATCAAACCCAGAATGATGCGTTTCACAACAGGGCACTCGTCGGTATTGTGTCCATGGTAACTGTGGAAGGCACACTTCCTATTAACATCGAGATACTTCTCAGGGTTTTTGGGTTGGAAGTTGACAAGAGGCTTTGCGAGGCCTTGCTTAACCAATCTCTCAAATACCTTGCTTATAGGCATTCTGAAATCCTCAAACCTTATGAAACGGGGTCTGGATTGGCGTTTGGCTCTTTCTTCCATTGTTGGTCGGAGCGCGGCGGGGATGAGAATCATTACTATTCAATGAAAAGGGTGCTCATTGAGTGTCCTTTCATACTGAACTTCCATTTGCTTTCTCCTTCCCAATAGATGATTGAGAGGATCCTGCGGGGGTGGAGGGGTGTAGGCATATCTGTAGATACCCCGGGGGCGGACACCACGGCTTTGGCTAGAGCGCGCGGGTGACCCTAGGATGTCTAACTTGTTTATTAGAGTCGCCACCTATGTTTTGAGGAACATAAGAAAAACCTATTGATAATAGCCTAAGTTTGATTACGAAAACAGAGATTCTTTGTTTTGAGGTTCGGGGGTTAGGTTACGAGATGGGAAGTACCGAAACACCCATCCCGCCCAACTAAAGTTGGTCTTGCTTGATCAAAATCTACATAAATGATAAACGTTCTTCTTCTTCTTCTTTAAATCATAAAAAGGGGGTTTTAAAATAGAGTTTGGAATGTAGGAGATAACTCCTTAACCGACCTCAATGAGATGAGGTGATCATTAGAGTCATGTCCCAAAATGATTTGGGTGATTGTACTTTGATAAAACAAAAAGAAAGAGAAAAGAGATGAAGTTAAGAAGAGGAAAGAAATAACTTTACCTAGACTTCAAGAGACTTCAAACACTTCTTGATGAATTCTTTGGAGAAATCCTTTGGAAATGCTTTGTAAGTATGAAATTTTAGTGTCTTATTGAGAATGTAAGATTGAGAGCCAAGGTCAAGATTAAGGTCTTTTTGGTCCTTGGTCTTCATCCTTGAAAATGGGGGTAAAGGGGGGGTTTATAGGTGAAAGAGAGATGTTTATGGTGCCAAAACTCAGTCACCAAGAAATCTTTCCCGGGCAAAATCCTGTAAATTGAGCAAGGGAGAGAATCCTGGCCAGAAATCTGTAACTGACGCCCAGAGGCACGCGCTTCCTGCTTTGGGGGCAGAAGGCGCGCGCGTCTGGATCCTCCTGTCGGAGGCGCGAGACTCAGAGAAGGCGATTTTGGCAGAATGGACTAGAAAATCAGCCCTGTTATTCAGTTTAGTCCCTGGACTTAACGAAGTCAGTCAGGAACTTAACGGAAGTGACAGAAACTATAGAGAAACACTTAAAATGGGGAGAAACACAAGATCAAATGTGCAATCGGGGTGAGCGGTCCAAGGCGGGGTGTCTACAGAGCCCCTCGGCGACGTGGATTACAAAGCAAAACGCGTCGACGAAAGTTAAAAACACCCACCGAGGACATCACCAAGAAAAAGCAAAGACTCGATGAAAGCAGGAATTTGAATTTGCGAGAGATAGTGGTGCGCTCCCTGTGTGAGCGGCTTTTGTTGATAGAGGGGGTGGCATGATCCGTTAGGTGAACCTACCGGCGGAATATGTTGAATGAGGCCGTTAGTGAACCTTTGAACGAGGCCGTTAGTGAACCTTTGGAGAGGCCGTTAGTGAACCTTTGGAGAGGCCGTTAGTGAATCCTTTGAGGAGGCCGTTAGTGAACCATTGGAGAGGCCGTTAGTGAACCTTTGAGGACGAATCTGTTAGTGAAATCCGTTGATGAGGCCGTTAGTGAACCTTTGGAGCGAATCTGTTAGTGAAATCCGTTGATGAGGCCGTTAGTGAACCTTGAATGAGGCCGTTAGTGAACCTTTGTAGAGGCCGTTGGTAAACCTTTGGGGAGGCCGTTAGTGAACCTTTGAAGAGGCCGTTAGTGAACCTTTGAAGAGGCCGCTAGTGAACTTTTGAGGACGAATCCGTTAGTGAAATCCGTTGATAAAATATTACTTTGAAGTCGCGTGCCACTTGGAGTCACACTTGACTTTTTGACTTGTGGGGTGCGGGGCACAGTTGACCGCGACCAGAAGAATGTTCCAGCTGGGGATGAAATGTTGAGATTGACTCTTGAGGGGGGTATGGCACCCGTGACAGAACTTAGGGAGTTCGGAATCCGTGGGGAAACATTGATGCTGTGCATGGATTCTTGCATGGGAGACTGCTTCTGAACCTGCCTGATGATGGGAAGAGCGCGCGTCTGGACATCGTTGTGGGATGCGCGCGCCTCAGATGAGTATGTCGGGGGGCGCGCGCCTGGCGCATAAGTTCAGCATATTTAAACAGATGGTTCACTGTTTTCGGCGAGTTTTCAAAATTTTGAAGAACCCTCCAAATTCCAAACCAAATTTTCGTGGAGAAATCGCCCCAAAACACTTTCTTGCTGCTCTAGGATCAATTCCGTCACAGAAACGATGTCGGATCGTCAACAATCTCCTCCGTTCGAGATGCCACAGGGCGAGGAGCCCGAAATTGGGGTTGAAGCTATGGATCTGAGCTTGCTTACCTTCCGGCCTCATACCCACATTTCTCATTTCGTGACTTCGGGTTTGGTAAGAATGCCTCACCTTTCTTGTCGATTTTGGATTTCATGAAGTTCTGTTTTTTACCCAAAATATTGTTGCAGTAGCTTTATTGATCATTCCTTGCATGTTGTTTGTTGCTGCTGATTTGTTGTAAGAAACATGTTGGGGCGCCCATTTTTATGTTCACACACTTGCTTGCACATTGCCCTGCCATTGAAATCTTTGTGTCGAATTCATCCGTTTTCTAGCAGTCATGCTGATGGAATTTTCGTTGTTTATTGTTCTTTTTCAGGAGTGGAGCCGCCTATCGGAGATTCGAGGCGGAGCTCATGGTCCAGTGGCCATTTGGAACAAATTGCCTGAAATGTGAGGGCTCGAGTTCAGGCTACCCACTTTGGCCTTTTTATCATTAGTCTGCCGGCACTGAAGAATGACCCGGACGTTATTCAGGCTTTGAGAGAGAGATGGTGGGACACCACCCATACTTTTCATTTTCCCATGGGAGAGGTCACGAGGACGCCCACAGACTTTACGGCATTGACTGGTCTGCTGTTTGCGGGGGAGCCTGTCCCTTGTGTTTTGAGGGGGACCCTTAGGACTGCCGACGAGCTGTTGGCTCTTGTTGACTGTGGCTTCCCGGTGAAGAATTTCCGGGTCACTTGGGGGAGCATCCGCCGGTATTTTAGTATTCTTACAGCCGAGCCTTGGGTGTCACTGCTGAGCGGGTCGATGCTGTGGCCCGTTGTTTTATATGGTACCTGTTGTCCCACACTCTGTTTGACAGTGGAGGGTCATCAGCTTCCTTGGCTTTGCTAGACTTGTTGGTAGACTTGGACCATGCCGGTTATTATAACTGGGGTGCAGCGGGCTTGGCTGCTTGTTATCACGGCATGGATCTGACCAGCCGCTCGACCACTAGCTCGGTCACGGGTTTCAGCCTGTTGTGGGAGGTATACTGCTTTTCCTTTACTTTTCGGCCTTCTTGTCATTGCTCTACTATATCTCTGAACTGTCATTTAATTCTGCTCTTGCCTCTGTTTTGCAGCTATGGGCTTTTGCTATCTTGGAGCTGAGGGACTTCAAGATTAACAGAGAGGGTCAGCCCCAGTATCTAGACTGTGTGAGGTGGTCGTACAGGGAGAGGAACGTGAGGACTGGCACTGCTCCCATCAGCCTGCTTTCAGCTCAGCGCCACTTGGATTCTTTGAGGCCAGAGGCTGTCGCCTCTTCTTTGTTTCCGTGGAGAGCTATCTATGCTTTTATTGAGCATACTCTAATTCCCACCCGTTCGAGGCTCCTGATGAGCTCAGTGGAGTGTATGGCGATGTACCTTTGAGAGAGAGTGTTCTGGCAGCATGGTGGTCAGGTGACGGACTTCCACCACCCTCCTAGGCCAGCAGTTCCTGATGTTCCGCCTTTCTGTCCTCGTAATTGGAGGGCTCTTTCAGAGGCAGACCGGGCAGTCTACCTTGCGGGGGTTGATGCTGTCCCTTGCATTCATCTGGAGCAGGATTACGGTTTATTCCGGGAGCATAACCTCCAGCAGGGTTTCATGTTCACTGATCCAAGGGAGACACATGCTGCTCCACAGACTTCGGCTCGATTTTATCCCACCGGTGCTGGATATTGCTTTGATCCCCCTTTGCCTTCTTCATATTATACTTACTCAAACTTTGGGGTGTATGAGGAGCAGAGGGAGATTGTTCCCGAGGACATGTCGCCGGAGCAAGAGCCTCCTGTTCAGGCTGCTGTGGTGTGTTTTCCTGCCTGTCTTTGCATTTCTCGGTTCCAGCCTCGCTTCTCTGTTCTTTGTATTAATGAAACTTCCTTTTTTCTGCTCTCTGTTGCAATAGGTACCTGTAGCTGCTTATAGGCACTTGGGTAGACAGAACAAAGGGATGAGGAGGAGGCTCCGTCAGCTGGAGGAGAGGGTGCTAGAGCTGTGCAGGGATATTGCTGCCATGACTAGAGATGCTGCTGGTGCTGTCTCTGGTGCTGCGAGAGGAGCTGCCCGAGGTGCTCGGGGCATGGGACGAGGCTGCAGGGATGCTGCATTAGACATTGATGAGGCTGTCTCCTCAGCGAGGCAGTCACTAAGCAGGAGTCTGAGCCGGGGAGGCAGTCAGAGCAGGGGTGGAGCCAGCCAGAGCAGAGGTGGTGCGAGTTCGTCTCGGCAGGTGCAGAAGAGGAGCCGGCATGAGATCAGAGTTGAGGAGTCTGAGTCTGAGGACGATGATGATGGTGATGATGATGAGGATGATGATGATGATGAGGAGACCGAGACCGGCAGCAGGGGGTGAGCACAGTGCTGGTGATGATGTGCCCGAGCTGTTGTGGCTGAGAGGATGAGGGATTGAAACACCTTTACTTTTGCCTGTAATAACATTTAACACGTATTTACAATCCTAGTTATCTAACTACTCATTTTATGTTTTATTAGCGACTCGATCTTAGATGTCGACCTTTACAAACAAATGTGTGCCCAAAGAATGCTTGTTGTTGATGCTTGAACTCCTTTTTGCTGCTGGGATTTGATTTTGCTGCAGGTTGAATATGTTGAAGTGCTTGGGTTCTGTTCTGAACTGACAAGGGCTATTTCTGTCTGAACTGCTGTCAAAGGCGCGCGCGTTGGGCCTTGCTTGTGGTAGGCGCGCGCGTTGTGAAGCCTTGGTCGGAGGCGCGCACTTCTGGCCTGCTGAATTACAGCCCCTTTCTTTTTCTGATCAGAATGTTCCAATGGCTATAATTTTGAACCATTTTCGACCAGAATGGTCACACAGCATTCTTCTGCAAATACTTTCTCCTCCTAAACCACAAAATTCTTGTCTTAATGGCCCCAATGACTTTCTCTTTTGAAGTCAAGGTTTCCGTCCCCGAGGGTGAGAAGTCCGTTCCAATGGTGAACGCCGTTCCAGCTGTGGGGTCCGTCTCGATGGTGGAGAAGCGTCCGAGCGTTTTTGATCGTTTGGGAAGGCCCAATGACGATGTTGTTGACCCCGTGAGACCGGTGGTTCATGTGTGGGACTATAGACCCCGTCATTTTCCCAAGAAGAATAAAGGTAAGGGAAATTCCTCCCATGTGTGGAAGCGTCTCATGGTTGTCCCCGCTAAGGCTCCGCTTGATAAGGGCAAAGGGAAAGCCGTTGATGAAGCTCCGTCCCGTCCTAGCGTTTTCTCCCGTCTTGGCGGTCCCAAGAATGTTCCGTCCCCATCCAAGAAGACTAAAGGGCATAACAAGAAGCAATGGGTTCCCAAACCTAAGAAAGATCAGATTTTTCTTTGTACCCCAAAAGATTGCAATTAAATTAGACCACTTTGTTTTAGGATTTAATGTTTTGATGTCTTTTGTTGCTCAATAAATCCGTTGTAATGGCTTGAATAATCCATTGAATGAATAAAAATTGCATCTTGTTATTTGAAGTGAATTGGGTATTTTTGATATGTTTTAGACCGCACCCGAAGGTTGCCTACGTTCCTCCAGTTGGGAGGCTCAGGTCTTCGTAGTTCAAACAAAGACCATTTTTTTTTTGTGTGCACCCTATTTTTTGCCTAGACCGCCCTTTCGGGTTTTCAATCTAGCGGGCTTCTTTTTTGCACGTGCTCTAATTTTTGCCTAGGCCGCCCTTGCGGGTTTTCAACCTAGCGAGCGATTTTTTTTTATTTTATTTTTTTTTTTATGGTCTTTGTTTATTAAGCATAGAACCTCTTGAGCTTGTCGAGGTTGACCTCCTTTGGCAGCTGGTCACCATCTAAATCCACGAGTCGGACTGCACCGCCGTTTAGTATCTTTTTGACCACGTACGGACCGATCCATCGGGGTCCCCATTTCCCCAGGGGATTCATGGCATTAGGAGGATGTTGTCTTAAGACCAGATCTCCCACATTGATGTTTCGAGGCTTCACCTTTTTGTTGAAAGCTCTTGCCATCCTTTGCTGATATGCCCTTGTGCGTTCGAGTGCTCTTAGCCTTTTCTCGTCGAGTAAGGCTAGCTGTTCATATCGACTTTGCATCCAGTCGACCTCGTTGACTTGATTCTCGAGGAGGACCCGTAGAGATGGGACTTCAAGTTCGATTGGGAGTA
Organism: Campanula takesimana; assembly: GCA_026119855.1. Lineage (NCBI taxonomy): Eukaryota > Viridiplantae > Streptophyta > Magnoliopsida > Asterales > Campanulaceae > Campanula > Campanula takesimana. The sequence goes on from JAOWBW010000377.1 coordinate 49,794, forward strand.
CGGCTTCAGAACCATAGACTAATGCATAAGGAGTTTCTCCTGTTGCTGACCGTATTGATGTGCGGTAGCCCCATAATGCTAATGGTAGCTTCTCGGGCCAATCCCTTCCTGTTGAGGCCATTTTCTTGACGATGGTCTCGATGGTCTTATTTGCTGCTTCAACCGCGCCATTTGCTTGGGGACAGTAAGGAGATGACTTGTGCTTGGTGATCTTGTATGCTACCAAAAGTGCATCCATTTCCTTCTCAAAGTGAGAGCCGTTGTCGGAAATGATTTCATGAGGCACGCCGTATCGGCACATGATATTAATCTTTACAAATTCGGCCACTTTCTTGGCGTTGAGGGTCCGATAGGCTTGTGCTTCGACCCACTTTGTGAAGTAGTCGACGGCCACTAGGACAAATGACTGCCCATTGCTTCCGGCAGGATGGACTTTACCGATGATGTCTATCCCCCAACAAGAGAAAGGCCAAGGTGTGACCATGTTGTAAATTTGCGAGGGTGGAGCATGTTGCAGATTAGCATGGAATTGGCACTTGGCACACCTTTTGACTTTCTCGATATAGTCTCGTTCCATAGTGCTCCAATAGTAACCAATGCGGAGTATCTTCTTGACTAGCATAAACCCATTCATGTGGGGTCCACACTCTCCTTCGTGCACTTCACACATTATCTCTTGAGCTTCGGCCTTATTGGCGCATAAGAGATTGATCCCGTCGTGGTGCCTTTTGTAGACTCGGTCCCCAATCAGTACGTACCGAGAGGCTAGCCTTTGCAGAGCCGCTTGAGACTTCTTATTGCTATTCTCGGGATAAGTGCCATCTTTGAGGAAATTCATGGTATCCGAATACCATAGAGAGTTTGTTTGAACCTCGTTGATCTCGATACTCATGCAGTACGCCGAACTGTTCCTTCGGGCAATTTTGAAAGGCTTCACTATTTTCCCTTTGGGCATTTCGACTAATGAAGCTATGGTGGCCAGTGCATAGGCGAAGCGATTTTTATCCCTTGGCAGGTAGTTGAAAGTGATCTCTTGGAATTGTTCAACCAATTCTTCAAGGTGCTGACCATACTGTTGGAGGGTCGGGTCTTGGATTCGCCATTTACCCGATTGCTGATTGATAAGGAGCAAAGAGTCGCCGAATACTTCTAGTTCCGTGACGTTTCTTTCGAGAGCTGCTTTGAGCCCTTCTATGCATGCTTCGTACTCGGCAATGTTGTTGGTAGCTTCGAATTCCAGACGGATGGCAATGGGAGTGTAGATGTCTTTTGGATCGACAAGCAATACTCCTATACCAAAACCGTGTTTATTGGCGGCGCCATCGAAAAAAAGTTGCCACTTATTTTCCTCGGTTGCAATACAAATTAAATGCTCGTCGGGGAACTGTACGTCTTCCCCCTTCACTTCGTCACACGGGAATTCGGCAAGCTGGTCACTGAACACTTTCCCCCTGACGGATTTTAGTGTGACGTAAGTGATATCATAGCCGGCGGGCATGAAGTACCATTTGGCTATTCTTGTTGACATGAAAGGCTTCTCGAAGATGTAGCGGAGCGGGTCCACCTTTGCTACTAGCTTGATCGAAAAATCTTCCATATAGTGTTTGAGCTTTTGAGTAACCCAAACCAATGCTGCACATGACTTCTCTAAGACAGAGTAGTTCTTTTCGCCTCCTTGGAATCAGCGACTGACAAAATAAATGGCATTCTCCTTTGTGGACTCTCGTTGCTCTTGTGCTAACATAGCCCCTAGGGCTTCATCATTGACAGTGAGATAGAGCAAAAGAGGCTTCTCCTTGTGCAGCGGAACTAGAACAGGAGGGCACATCAAGTAATGCTTCACTTGGTCGAAGGCTTCTTGGCACGCGTCGGTCCATTCTAGAGCCATATTCTTCTTGAGTAGCTTGAAGATTGGCTCGCACATGGAAGTGAGTAGGTGCACAAACTGACTGATGTATTGCAGTCTGCCCATGAAACCTTTGATCTCTTTCTGCGTCTTTGGAGGAGGCATGTCAATGATTGCCTTGATTTTGGAGGGATCTACTTCAATTCCCCTTTCAGTGACCATATAACCAAGGACTTTGCCTCGGATAACCCCGAACGTACACTTTGCAGGGTTGAGCCTCATCTTGTGTTGACGAAGCCTTTCGAAGAACTTGCGGAGATCGATTAAATGTTGACCATCGGTCCTTTTGGAGTGAATGATCATGTCGTCCACATAGACCTCGATTTCTTTGTGAATCATATCGTGGAACAAGTCTGTCACGGCTCTTTGGTAGGAAGCCCCAGCGTTTCTTAACCTAAATGGCATGACTGTGTAGCAAAAGGTACCCCACGGTGTCGTGAAGGCTGTCTTATGTTGATCTTCCTCGGCCATGAGAATCTGATTGTACCCAGCGAACCCATCCACAAATGAGTGAACCTCGTAGGCAGCAGTGGAGTCGACTAGCATGTCGATGTTAGGGAGTGGAAAATCGTCTTTCGGGGAAGCTTTGTTCAAATCCCGGAAGTCCACACAAACTCGAACCTTGCCGTTTGCCTTTCTGACTGTCACGATGTTGGCTAACCATGTCGGATACTCGATAACCTTGATGAAACCCACACTGAGGAGCTTCTCGATCTCTTCTTTGACTTGCAGAGACCATTCTGGCTTGATCTTTCTGAGCTTCTGTTTTACCGGCTTGGCATCTTCTCTGATCGGAATTCTGTGCTCCGCTACCTTTCTGTCCAAACCCGGCATGTCTTTGTATGACCATGCGAACACATCCACGAACTCCCATAGTAGTGCAGTCAATCTGTCTCTGTCGTCCCCCTTGAAGAAGCTTCCGATCTTAGTTTCTCTTGGCTCTTCGTCGGTACCCAGATTAACAACATGCAATTCTTCGTCAGCCCCTGGACCATTTTCACCACGACTACGGACCTGTTGAGCAAGTTCATTTAAGTATGTTGTGTTTTCGTGGTCTATTTCATCATAATTTGAATCGTTATTAACTTGTTCATTAAGTTCATTATTAGTTAATTCATCATTTATGATATTTGCAATCTCAGGGTACTCAGAAATATCAAATTTTTCATTAGCAAAGAAAGGAAACACACGCTCGGCTATGGCCTCCATATCCTCTTGGGTGAGGGTATTAGAGACACTCTCAAACTCGAAAGTAAGTGTGAGCCGCTCTTCCTTTGTTGCTGTGCGGGGTATGCAACCCATTTCTTGGACTAAGAATTCCTCGGATACCACGGGCCCTTTCGTAGAATACCAATTGTTGATCGGCTCGGAGCTTGGCAGGATCTCACTGATAGTCTCATTCATGATGACGGTGTCATGGATGGCGTTGACTTGGCATTCATCCATTATGGCAAGCTCTTCGAACATGGAGGTTAAATCTGTCGGTTCTTCCCCCACGATGATTTCTGTCTCGGACTCTATAGTCACCTTCCTTCCCCACCATTCACGTGGCGACATGGGAGTTGGTTCCCTTTCGGATTTCTGGATCTCACAATCGGAGAATATTTCGAGATCGGGCTTTTTGACACCCTTATTGTTAACCCATGGTTCGGGAAAGATCATGAATGGAACGTCTTCCCCTTGGCGGACAAAATAGCCATTCAACGTCTTGCGGTAAGGCCTTAGATTAGGGACCTCATAACGACGGCCTTCTTTACGAGCTCGGGCCTTTTCATTCTTGATCGCTTGCTCTTGTTTCAGGTCTTCTCTGGAAGGCTCGTACCCCAAACCGAATGTGTTCTTGACAAATGGGACTTACACAGGATGTAGGATTCCATGTTGATATTTCCCTAGGCCAAAACCAGGGAAGTAGTCCATATTCCTCATCATGCGGAGGACTTTGTGATTGCTGGGGGTCCATGATCCGTTTCCCCCTTCTTTGTCAATGGAGTTGATTGAGACGCCGGGGAGAGTGGAGTCTGGTAAGCCATGCTGAACTTGGTGGACGGGCTCACTTTTTCTGTGGATAGTCATGTTTTCGGCCATGACGGTCACTATTTCATCACCATTTCGGATCTTGACACATTGATGGAGAGTTGACGGGACGGCATTAGAACTGTGAATCCATGGTCGACCCAAAAGCAAGTTGAACGAGGCCGGGATGTCAAGCACTTGGAATGGAACGGACATGACCATGCTCCCAAACTCAATGTCTATTTCGATCATGCCCATGACTGTACGGGCGGTGCTGTCATAACCTCGGATTACTTGAGTAGAAGGCTTCAAATCGGAATCCTTAAGCCCCAGTATGCCCATGATTCTTCCAGGCATGAGGTTGAGTGCGGAACCACCGTCCACTAAGACTCTTGAGATGGGCCTCCCCCTTGCTCGTACCTTGAGGTAAATAGCCTCGTTGTGGTCAGAACCAAATGGTGGAAGGTCCATATCGGCAAAGGTGATGACGTTGCCAAAATGAATGTGACCGATCATTGCCGTGAGGTCCTCGGGAGTAGTATCGGGAGGAATTGATGTATCATCGAGATTGCGGATGGCAAGATCTCGGTGTTTCTTTGAGGATGCGATGAGGTCCCAAATAGAGATGTTGGCTTGAGTTTTCTTGAGTTGGACAAGTAGAGGATCTTCAGGAGTGTCGCGAGCTTGCGGCCTTTGAGAAGAGGATCTTGGTGCGGAAGTGGAAGGGTTGTTTGCTATGACTCGACCGGATCGAGTTAGCATGTTGACGTTCCCATCTTGCTTCTTTTTCCTATTCTCTAGTACTTCCCTCATTACCTCATCGTAAGTTACAACATAACAAGAATTTTCAAGTTTATTCATAACATTGGGGCCCCCATTCACAATTGGGATTGAATGGGTGGTCTCCTCGAGTTCTCCTATCTCTATTACATTGACATGTTCGTTATTAGTCACTACAAATTCTTTCTTGTCTATGAGATCTTGAATGACATTGCGGAGAACGAAGCATTCCTCGGTGGTGTGGCCACTATATTGGTGGTAGCCACAATATTTGTGGTGAGCATGATTGGGGTTGACCGTCTTGGGTTGGTACCCTTGTACGGGTGTGACTTGACCCTTTGCTTTGAGGACTTCGAAAGCTTCGGTTTGAGTCATGCCTTGGAGAGGCGTGTAGACACGGTCATTTCGAGACTTCTTCCCTTGGGGTGGAGGAACCTTTTTGTAATTCCCCTTGTCGAGAGTGACGGCGTTGACCGAGGCCTCTTTTGTGGAGTTGGAAGCGGCCTTGTAGCGGTAGCTAGGAGCACTTTTCTTGACTTCTTTGAGAAACTCGTCCATTCGGACCCCCGCCTCATACATTTGGGAAAAATCTGCATAGCAAGCCCCACTTAGGTGGGTGTAGAGATCAATTTTGAGACATTTGAGAAAGATGTCCATTTGCTCCTTGGTATTTGGCCTTTCCACAATCTCGGAGAGTTTATCATTCCATCTCCTTGTGAAGTCGATGAAGGACTCGTGGTCTCGTTGAGTAGTGTTCTCTAGCTCTTTCCTTGTGGGCCGGTGAGTGGTGTTGCCTTGGTATTGGTTCTTGAAGGCAAGCATGGCGGAGTCTCAATCAAGACGGACAGTGAGCGGGAGAGTAGCATACCAATCTTTTGCCACCCCCTCGAGAGTGAGAGGAAAGCATTGAGCCATCACCTTGGGGGAGACCTTCTTCGGAACCATTGCCCAAATATAAGTCTCAATGTGAGCCATAGGACAAGAGTTGCCCTTGAATTTGCTTATGTCGGGCATCTTGAACTTATCAGGAAGAGCGGCCATGGTACTCATGAGGATGGATGATTGATAAAGGCTTGTGTCGGAGCCTTTCCCCATGTTGAGCCTATTGAATTTTTGGTCGATGTAGGCCATGATAGAATCCACCATTTTGGGCTCATTGTTCTCGGAACTTGGCTCTCCCACTTTCTTGGTGCGGGTGTTGACATAAGGACTTTTGAACAAACCTTCGGTCCATTCGGATTCGTCATCGTCATTTTTGCTCTTCCCCTTGGCAAGATTAGTGAGCTTTTCTTTCATTAGCTCCATCTCGGCCTCGTGGGCCTCCCTTTGGCTGTCGAGGTGGGATTGTCAAATGTCGTCTTTGCTTTGTGCCTCCTTATTAAGGGTGGAGACTTGCTCTTGGAGGAGTTGGACCATGGTTGCGAGTTGCTCGAGAGTCATGGTATTGTTGGTGTTGGAGCCACCGGCCATTGTTGATGTAGGAGCTGTTGGAGTGATCTCTTCACGGACTAACCGATTTGCCGAATCCCTGTAGACTCTGTAACTACCAATTGAACCTAGATTGCAGAAAAGGCCCTTGTCAGTCTTAAGTAACACTTGCGGTCCACGAAGAGGCTTAGAACACACAGTTGGGCACATGACTCGAACCACATAAGAAAAGACTCTTTTTTTTTTTTTTTTTATAAGTCGGAGGGAATGGATCCCTTTTGGGGTTTCTAAGAAAATAATGGAATCGTCACACTAGTATATAGACCATCTCGCGGTCCCATATACTCATCAGATTCCATCGCGTTTGTGAATCCTACATGTATCGGGATTAAACTTAAATTAATGTAGTAAAGCATACATGCGGGGACGGATTTTTATTTTCGTCCAAAATAACCACTTTTGGGGATGGATTTTTATTGCGTCCATTTCAACAAGTTGGCATGTATGATTTGAAGACATTAGTTTAGGGAAATCTCGGTACATGGAAACCGACTTGAGTCACGGAGTGTTAGACCCTAACTAGAATTGTGTGGCTTGTGCTCGGCTTGAATATGAGGCTCAAAGGTCACCCCCGGCATGTAGTCATGAACTACGCCACGGGCTGAGGTTTACCGCTTCGAAAGAGCCAAGGTCGGGTGGAGCTTGAAACTTTCTAGGACGGGCCTCGACGGGTTTGGGGTTGGACTTGTGCGACTCGATAGTGAGCAATTCATAGGAATATGTGCATGTAGTGTGAGGTCTAACAGGTGACAAAATATTTTTTATATTTTTTTTTTCAAAAGAAATAAAAAAAAACAAATAAGCACATAATTACAACTTTCGAATCACCCGTGTGACCGATAAAATAGAACATAAAATTAAAACAGTCTGAAGTTCAAAATAACCACTGATGCAGGCAACTGTGCCCACACCCCCATCATACTGCTCTGTTCTGAGACATGTTTCTGTTCTGGAACCAACCCAGAAGCGTGCGCCTCTGAGTGTTGATACGAGAAGCGCGCTCATGGCGCGATGCTATTGGGAGGCGCGCGTTTCTGGGCACACCTGTCAGATTGTCAGATTTTTGGACTCAGGGGATTGCCCTGGTCCTATGTGCATATTGTAACCCCTACAGAAATGATTAGTGGAGAATAGCAGAAAAAGAAGATGAAGAATATGAAGAAGCGGGCGATTCTGGTCCTTGATGCGGGATGCGCGCGCCTTAGGCTGAAGAGCCCAGAAGCGCGCGCCTCCCCCATCAGGAGTCAGAATGCCCAGAAAAGATGTAGATTTTGATCAGAATGCAAGTTTAACCCTCAAACATCCCCAGCAGAGTCGCCACTGTAGATACCCCGGGGGCGGACACCACGGCTTTGGCTAGAGCGCGCGGGTGACCCTAGGATGTCTAACTTGTTTTTTAGAGTCGCCACCTATGTTTTTAGGAACATAAGAAAAACCTATTGATAATAGCCTAAGTTTGATTACGAAAACAGAGATTCTTTGTTTTGAGGTTCGGGGGTTAGGTTACGAGATGGGAAGTACCGAAACACCCATCCCGCCCAACTAAAGTTGGTCTTGCTTGATCAAAATCTACATAAATGATAAATGTTCTTCTTCTTCTTCTTTAAATCATAAAAAGGGGGTTTTAAAATAGAGTTTGGAATGTAGGAGATAACTCCTTAACCGACCTCAATGAGATGAGGTGATCATTAGAGTCATGTCCCAAAATGATTTGGGTGATTGCACTTTGATAAAACAAAAAGAAAGAGAAAAGAGATGAAGTTAAGAAGAGCAAAGAAATAACTTTACCTAGACTTCAAGAGACTTCAAACACTTCTTGATGAATTCTTTGGAGAAATCCTTTGGAAATTCTTTGTAAGTATGAAATTTTAGTGTCTTATTGAGAATGTAAGATTGAGAACCAAGGTCAAGATTAAGGTCTTTTTTGGTCCTTGGTCTTCATCCTTGAAAATGGAGGTAAAGGGGGGTTTTTATAGGTGAAAAAGAGATGTTTTTGGTGCCAAAACTCAGTCACGAAGAAATCTTTCCCGGGCAAAATCCTGTAAATTGAGCAAGGGAGAGAATCCTGGCCAGAAATCTGTAACTGACGCCCAAAGGCGCGCGCTTCCTGCTTTGGGGGCAGAAGGCGCGCGCGTCTGGATCCTCCTGTCGGAGGCGCGCGACTCAGAGAAGGCGATTTTGACAGAATGGACTAGAAAATCAGCCCTGTTATTCAGTTTAGTCCCGGGACTTAACGAAGTCAGTCAGGAACTTAACGGAAGTGACAGAAACTAACGAGAAACACTTAAAATGGGGAGAAACACAAGATCAAATGTGCAATCGGGGTGAGCGGTCCAAGGCGGGGTGTCTACAATATCCATAACCCTGGTTGTTCGGAGGAATGTACCTCGGAGGTACGTAATGAACTTGTAGTCCAAAAGGTCTCGGACCGTAGAAATGATACGGCTCACCTCGGAATCCAGTGGTTGGCCAATTATCCACATATGGCGACTGAGTTCTTGGTATTTGATTGACGACCTCAAACTGAGAGATAGTATAATTAGGAAGACCTTGTGGGAGTGATGGTCGAGGCATGATCGGTGTGAATGGTGAGACATGGGTGTTTATGGGAGGCAAGCTTTGAGTGGTGACGTGTTGAAACGAAGAGTGAGGGGGTTTGGTGTTTTCGCAAGGTTGAGGGGGTGGAGTTTGGTTGTGACTTGGAGGTTGGGTGGTTTCGACCCCTTCCTCATGGTCAGAAACCTCAACGAAGGACCCGTCCTTCTGAAACAAAACCTTAACGCCTTTTCGTCTCATTGTCCCGACAAACCGGTCTCGTTCTTCCTCATAGTGTTTCCTGGTAATCTCTTCCCGAGTCCTGGAGGCTTCCAAAGCTTGGAGCAACTCTTCTTTGGTTGGGCTGGTCTGACCATTTGCGGCATTGCTTTCCCAACTATTTTCCTCTGAGCCGGTCATTCCAAGGTTCCGGCGTGGAGGGATTGTAGCGGCTGAGGAACCCTCGGACTCAACGCGGAACAGGCGGTGACACGGTGCTCTTTTCCACTTCATTCTCGCTGCAGCAGAGACAGAATGCAACTTAGGCTCAGGTAATCATTTGATGGATGCTCATGCTACAAATGGGACACGACCGCTAGGCTTAGACCTATGGGTGAAAGGTGAACGGGATCAAATAGGATCTCGAATCCATGGTTGTGGACGACTTCTTGGAGGGCAACGGGGGATTCATTCAAAGGCTTGACCGGCTCCTTAGAAGATAACGGGGATCCTCCCAAGGACTTGACTTCCTAGGGACTACTCCTAGGGATTTGACGAGAATCTCAAAAAGGGGACCTAGGGGATGACGCCTAGGAGTTTGACGGAAATCTCAACAGGGACCTAGGGGACAACGCCTAAGGGTTTAACGAACATCTTGGAGGATAACGGGGATCTATCCAAAGATTTAACGGGTGCCTTGGAGGATAACGGGATCCGTCCGAAGATTTCACTGGCTTCTTGGAGGATAACTGGGATCCTACCAAAGATTTAACGGGTGCCTTGGAGGATAACGGGGATCCGTCCAAAGACTTAACAAAATGCCTTAACGGAGGTCTTGGGGGATAACGGGGATCCGTCCAAAGACTTAACGAAATACTGTTTGCTAACGCAAGAATGCGATGCGTCAAAGACAAGAAGCAAGAAAGGAGCAAACGCATGTAATGTGTGATTATTCATTCATTCAAGTTTACTTAAAAAGCATTTTTATTCCTACATGGTTGGAAAAGATTTCTCTTCTTTTTCGCAACTAATCTAAATCCTGGATCAGCGGAGGCCATCACTACGCCTATAGACCCCTCGTTTTTCACCTGCCTTGCACACTCCCAAGGATGGACTGTCCCGGGCGAGGGTCCTATAGGGCAAGCGGCTTCCACCGACCAAAATTAACGAATCTAGAGTCTAGTGCGTCGCAAGATTCCCAATGCGTGAGCCATTCCAATCATGATTAAGCCCCAGTTAAGGTCGAGATTCGTCTTAGGGACTCAAGGGACTTCCATCATAACCTCATCTTTGGTGAGCACTCTCGAACCTTATCCTTGGGCTTAAGGATGATTAGTATGGACCATTCATTAGGGCTTGACAACACGGTGTCACCCTATCCTTAATACATGACTTAGGTTAATTACGGTCAACATTAACGGGTAAGTCAAGGACCGGGTCAAAGTTGACCATGGTCACACTTGCTTTCACAAGGAGTCATGACTCGGGCATTAACTTGGCCACAATTAATCTCAGACACGTATTAGGGACGTGGTAACGTGAGCTAGACCAAAAACTAACCAAGGTCTCGGTATTTGTGTGTCACGGACGAGTGTGGTTGACTCGGCTCGGAAGGGGAGGTGGAATGGACCCGTGCGCGCTAGAAGGGCACAAGAGCACCAATCAAGCTGCATCGTGGCATCCATCCCGGGTTTAAAGGGTATTTGGAACGTGCAAGGTCAAGTGCGCGTAGTGTGAAGACATTCTATGTTCTCTTTTGAGTTAAAATAGAAATTTTCGATTCGTTTTAGCATCATGAACAATGCACAAGCAACATATGAACAAGCATGAATAAGCATAATCAACAAAAAATGAGTAAGCATGAATAAGCTATTTACACAAGCAATCAAGAAAGAATCATATGAACAAACAAAGCCAAAACTTGTATGTACAACAAATTGTGCACAACCAAAGAATCCTTTGAAATCAACATTTTTCAAGAAGAAAAATTCTTTTGAAAATCATTTGCAAAACAAGTTGTGTACAACAAAGAATTCAAAAATCTTTTACAAAATGGGTCATGCACAAGGAGGTTTTGAAAACCCAAATTTATGTTCAAAAGTTTGTGCATGACCAAGATTCAAAAACCAAGTTTTGGCTAGAAAAGAAGAAGGTAATGTGCTCAAACAAAACTGTAAATTTGGAACCTGGACAAGCAGAATCCAAAGGGACACAGAATGTTCCTGCCCTGCGCAAAATTGTTAAATTTTGGAACATTCTGTTCCCTGCCCAACATAGCCGTACGGCTATATCATGCTGGCAATTATTTTTTGCTATTTTTCAACTTCTGATCATCAAGCCCCAGTTTATTGCATCTCCAGAACAGTTTCATCTCCAGAAAGTTCAAACAGAAACACAGCACACACAAAACAAACACAAAAGTTAACGGAAATGGGGAACGGGAGTTTGACCCACACAAAAGCACCCCCAAAATTTCTAAAAAGAAGTTTGTGGACACTTTACATCCCCAGAGGAGTCGCCACTGTAAGGATCCCGCCCCGCGCGGAGGATCGCGACGAGTGTGGGGGCGAAAAAGCCGAACACGGATATCTCACAAAACATAACGGAGTCCCCACTTTTGTTAATTATTTAACCCAACAAAAGAAAAGGTTAGAGATTCTATTAGTTCGGAGGTCAGGTTACGCCTTGGGAAGAGTTTCACGTCACCCAAGTCGCCTTGGATAGGACCGAGTCTCCCTAATGTTAGTTAACAAAAGTGCATGTATGTGTGTGTGTTTTCAAAATGGGAGAAACTGACTGTTTTGGCAAAATCAGTTAATTATTTAACAGAAAAGGTTTATTTTGCAAACTTTCTGGTCAGAAAAGGAAGAAACTAGAAAATTTCCTCCCTGGCCAAAGTAGCCGTACGGATGGGGAGGGCTCTCTAGGGCATTTTTACAGTTTATCAGAAAACAGTCCAGTTTCAGTCAAAACAGAGTATCTTTGCTGAAACTGGACTCGAATGTTGATTTCCAGTTTATGATTAACAACAAAACTTTGAAAAGTTCATTCCTATGCACTTTGATCATCAAAGGAACCCTAAAAATAAAGATTTGGGTGTGATCAAAGGCAATCATTGGAGAGATTTATGAAAAGTTGATGAACATGACACTTAGACCAAAAATGACCATTTTGGTGGATAAAGATTGAAACTTTACCACCAAAATGGACTTATTATACAAGATTAAACCTTTAGGGACAAAAATATAACATAAAGATCAAATCTTTATGTCCCATTGTTGGTGATTTATGGCTAGATCATGGTTGGGATGATAAAGATTGAAACTTTATCCCCCCAATCATGACTCTTATGGCCAAACAGGAACAACATCAACATGAAATTTAACAAATCATGATCATCCTAGGTTTTATCCCATAAATCACACACTAGGTGTGAAGGGGACCTTGAATCACCTCATGATTTGGATCATATACATATATAATCATAATATATATAGCTTGGAAGGCCAACACTTGTATAATATATAGATATAGTGCTTGAAAATGGACAAGACTTGCAAGAAATGTAAAGTGCTTGAAATGGACAAGACTTTGCAAGAACAAGAAGAAATAATACAAGATAAACAAGTAATATGAACAAAGATAAAAGAGAGTTTGAGATGACGAATAAGATGGGGAGAAGGAGGCTTCACCTATTGTGGTTATGGCCTATCTTCCTCTCTTTTCACTCAAATGTATATATCACTTACTTTCTGCTCTCAAACTGGTAGAGTTTCAGCTCACAAAATGTTTTCTCCCCACCTGAAATGATCAGCATGGGGTTCAATTTATAGAGGCTGAGGGTGCCCAACATAGCCGTACGACTAGGGACCTCATGTGCCCAAACCATCCGTACGACTCGACTTGACAAGCTTCTGGATTTTTCCAAGTTTAATTCCAGTTCAGTCCTGGAATATCAGGTTTATCCTAGTGAGGTCCTGGACCATTGGTTTATCCCTAAATGGTACAAAGAATTCCTCTAAAGTAGGTCAAATTCAGATTGGAGTACTTACAAAACCTCAAGCTCCTTTTCCACTACATTAGTTAGTAGTTTAATAGACTAGTTTTTACTTCATTTTCTTAGATTAGATGTTTCTTTCCTTTCTTTTTAAACTAGTTTCTTTCCTTTCTTTTTTAACTAGTTGTTTTTTTTTCACTCTTTAAGGGATCCTACTCACCCAAGAATCATTGTGGTTGAGAGCATGCCCTTCTATCAATTTCAATTTTTAGTAATAGTTAGTTTCTTTTATATTTCTCACTTTTCTGTACTTTTCCAAAAGCAAAGTAGTGTAGAGATGGTAGAAGTGCACAATGAAAATGACTATTCTAAGGAGATTCCATTCTCCGGAACATGCCCAGTACTTAACATGATGCTAAAATAAGGGTACTTCCCCGGTCTTGGACTCGGCAAGCATTTACAAGGGATAAAAGAACCACCACTTGTCGTTCTATCCCCCCAGAATATGGTCTAGGGTATGTGTCACCACTCAAGGGCATCCCTAAAGATGAAAGGGATTGGACTTCATACATTGTGCCACTGGCACCGCCCTATCAAAAGACTCTAAATGGGTATTTTGTGCGCGAGGGGGAAAACTTGCCATACTTCATGTTCCCTGAACCATGGATCGACCATAGGGGGAAGCGCCAACCAGGCTTCGAAATCTTCGGTGACTATGATCCATACTCGCTTGAAACAGAACCAATGCAATTCTCGTGGCTACCTCGAGAATTAGGGGGGTACCAAAGCCGAAGCATTCAGTGAGTGGGACTTTGTGTTGGGAGAAGACCTACTGCGCCAATTTCTCAACCTTTGCAAGCTAGAGGACACTCAGATTAATGCAATAGACAAGGGGGACGCTCCGAACCAAGACTACACCAAGCTCATCAAGAAGAGTGACGAGCCTATCCAGAATTGGTATACAACTGGGGGACCCATAGCAAGTGAAGACTTCCTGATCAAGGAATTAGGATGTACTCCCCATCCCCATAGAGAAAGAAAATTTATAACTCTTACCCTAGAGTCAGATACCACTACCGATGAGCTCACCCAAGAGGACTTGGATGCCATCGCGAAACATGTATTCCCTTACTTTCTTAATGAAAAAATAGATCTTTCTGAGTATCCCGAGATTGCTAGCGTCTTAAATGATGAATTAACTAATAACTCTAATGAATTAGATAATAATGAGTCATATGACGAGATAGATCAAGAAAACGAACAAATCCTAAAATAAATTAATAAGCAAGTAGGTCTTCGTGGCAGAAATGGTCCTATTGACGCCGAAGAAATGCAAACAGTTAATCTGGGGACGGACGATGATCCGAAAGAGACCAAGATTGGCAGTTTCTTCAAAGGGGAAGACCGACAATCCCTCATAGCGCTTCTCCGAGAATTCGTAGATGTCTTCGCTTGGTCCTACAAAGATATGCTGGGGCTAGCCAATTCGATTGTTGAGCACAAGAGAAACCCGATTCGGAGAAAGAGAACGTCGTGTACATTGTCAGCCGTCCCTTCCAAGGGGCTGAATTGAATTACTCTGCATTAGAAAAGTCGTGTGCTGCATTGGTATGGGTAGCTGAGAGACTAAAGCCGTACATGGAGGCGTTTCCTGTACAACTGATCGCAAGAATGGACCCAATGAAGTACATCTTCGAGAAGTCGCATGTCTCCTCTAGGATAGCCAAATGGTACTTCATGCTCGCGGGGTACGGTATCACTTATATCACACAGAAATCCATGAGAGGAAGAGTCTTCGCGGATCATTTAGCCGAATTTCCATACGATGAAGCGAAAGGGGAAGACCCACGATTCCCTGATGAGGACATCATGACAATAGCAGAAAATAAATGGCAATTATTTTTTGATGGCGCAGGCAATAAACGGGGATATGGCATTGGCATGTTACTAGTAGATCCCTTAGATTTCTACACTCCACTCGCAATCCGCCTTAACTTTGAGGCCACTAACAATATTGCCGAGTACGAAGCTTGCATAGCGGGGAGCCTTAGAAAGAAATGTGACCGAACTAGAAGTGTACGGAGATTCACAACTTATAATCTATCAGTCACTCAAGAAGTGGAAGGTACAAGATCCTACACTCCAGAAATATAACGACCATCTCCAAGACTTGATCAAACAGTTCAAAGAGGTCACTTTCTACTACCTTCCTAGAGATAAGAACCGCTTAGAAGACTCGCTAGCCATGCTAGTGTTGGGTTTCCAAGTAACAGCGGAATTTAGCATTTAAAATTTTGAAGAAACCCAAAGCCGTAGATCCGTTCGTATGATTAAATCAAATACCACAAGATGAATAAAGGAATAAACTAACCCTTGATGGCTATCAAATTCTCTTGGTCTTTGGTGGAGGTTTGAAGACTTGATCACGATCACAAAGCTTGAACACGAACTTTGAAGATGATGATTTTCACCCTCTAGCGGTATCCACACTTCGAACGAATATCAAAGGAACTTCTTTGATCTTGGTTGCTAGACCAAATTGTGAAACACTTTTCACAATCAAAAGAACTATATGGAATTTATTTTGTGTATTATTTTGTTCCTCAACCAAGAATGTCTTGGAACAAAATAAACCCTCTCTCAAACTCTTTGAGACTCACAAAATCATTAGCATAGAGTGCTGGCCGAATTTGGTCTTTTATACACAAGTATGACCTATTCCAAATAGGAAACTTGTGTCAAAATCCGTCCAAAATTCGTTTCCTAATCAAATTAGGAATCTGCCACCGACAGTACTGTGCGGCCGCCCAAAAACCTCTGTGCGGTCGCACAACATTCTGAAACAAAACTGGTACATTTCTGAGCTAAGTGTGCGGCCGCCCAGTCCAGAATGTGCGGTCGCCCACTTCCCAGAAAGTCCAGAATTTTCAAAATTCCAATGTAGTCCTTTTTAAAGATTCGTTCTATTGTGTGTGACCCTCTAGGATTATACTAAGTTGGCAATGAGCTCAAACATGATCCCATAAGATATGATTAGGTTCTAGCAAACCGTCATACCTACCCAAATAGTATAACTAGATACAAGTTCGCATTCCTCTTAGAATATGTCATAATCCTTTTGTCCACGATATCATTGAACACAAGTCATGGTCAAAGAGTCAACTTGTTTTGTTCAATACTTTCTCGATTCCGAATATGTTGATAATCCAAATGTCATTGATCCAATCAATTCATTTGAGTCCGGCCGAACATTTCATCAACATCATTCCTACGAGAGGCCCAAGCTTGACATCTCTCCGTGGAGGGACAAATCCATTTAGCTTATTATTCTTCCCAACGGGAATCCGACTATGCCAATCATACCCTGTATAACTACCGTGTTAAGGTAGCGTTTGAATATGTCAAACATAATGTTCATCAAGTGGAAGACTATAATAACTTCATGTCTAAGGATTCAAATGACATAACTAATATGAGATATATGTACGACATATACCATGACATAAATCTCATACAGCGGGTCATGTCCAGTACCTTGTTCCAAACAAGTACCCATAAATCTAACATGATCATCTCATGATCATTTAGCCTTTATACTAGTGCTTTAACAAGTACTAGGGACGGGGATTATTATAAGTAAACATGAACAACAATAATAATCAAAACATCTCTTTATTGATATGAAATAAATGATAACAATTACAACGTTTATTAAACGTGCCTAGGGCACCACTACCAACAGCTAGCATCACTTGTGGAGATTCCCAAATGGACTGAGGTTAAGACCTTCAAAGTCACGAGGCAAACGACTCCCGCTTATTACTCAATCATAGACCTGCACGACTGCAAAGAAGAGTGTGGCCTTGTCTCCGTGAATGCCTTGGACGATAAACCTTGGTATTATGATGTATGGCGTTTTCTCCTATCCCAGGTTGCCCGGCAAGTCAAAACATGTCTCAGTCACCTCAGAAACTCACCCGAAAAAGTTCATACATCACATACAAATGGCCGAACGCAAATCCATCTCATAAAATTACCCCTCGGTTGACCAACCGGATATGAGTCAATACATTTACACATTCAGAAATAAAACTAAAATTAACTAATGTATTGTGTGTTAGAGTTAGGAAATAACTGTTGCATAGGTACAAATCAAAGAAAGGAAAATTTGTCTTCGCCTACGCCGAGGCAATAAGTACATCATCAACAAAAAGAGGGAATGGGGGACCCTATCTACTCGGCATCAAAAGAAATGAGACGTCGCCATTTCCACATGATCATTCTTCATTCCAAGGTATCTTTCTACAAGAAGCTGACTCTGTTGTCTGACGAGCCAATCGGCCTAAGAGTTCTGTGGTCTCTCTCTTCACCCTCTTGGCATAGGCCATGAACTGGGCAAGCCGTTCGGCGACCTCTCTATACTCAGCAATGGGCACCTGTTGAGAAGAAACAAATAGAGATGTCAAAGTATTCAGAAAAATGATGAACTGAGATACGAAATGATAGAATGATGGAAATGATTAAAGAATGGTCATAAATCATACCATGGCCACGTCAGCAGGAGGTACGAGTCTTTCAGGCACATCGTATTGGGCGGGAAGGTCCTCGGTGCTCTCTACGCCCTCAGCCATGCTATAGGTAAAAGAAGCTGCTCCAAGCTGTGGACGGAAAGAGAAGTGGACAACTCCCTGGGCTTGAGCCTGATCACCCTCTATAATCAACCGGGGCATGAGGTGAGCGAGAAAGTCCTGATAATCAGCCTCCAAGGACATATGGTCAAAAGCATCCTGACCAATAATGAGATCCCCTCTCTCCTCCTCCGCGATGGCATAAGAATTAAGCATATGGGACAGCGGGTCCAAAGGGACAATGACATCGAGTCTGCCACCACCCTGCTGGCGAGAGACTCTCTCTCCTAAGTAAAAGCATCCTCCACCAAGGCCAATCATCAGTAGCCTCATACTGGCAACCGAGTAGGCATGATCAATGCCCAGACTCCGCCAAGGGAAGAAAGTGACAGCGGACTCAGGGACGGCCTCCCACATGTCGATATAGAGCCGCATACGCTCCACCGTCATAGCATCCCCCTCTGCATGCTCATCACGGGTATCCCTGTTAGTCCGGCGCCATCTCAGAGTATCTGGGAACATAACAGTATTGTCTCGAAGGTTAAAAGTGAAGAGACCAAACGTGGCATATCCCCAGGCCTGTAAAATGGGAGAAACATAAAAGATGTCAATATACAAATAGCTCAGATGAAAAATGCTATCAAAGTAAACTGGGGCTGAAATAAAGGAGGAATACAGAAGAAAATGAGTATTATACCTCCCAGGCATGACTGTAGCCGCCTAAGCCAGCGTTCGCACGATCCCTCGAACTCTCATCCATAGCCACGTAGCAGTGAGCCAAGCCTGCCAATCCCCAACAGGCATCAGTCACATGCTGCATATCCCTCAAGCAGCTCAATAGAGTAAACAAAGCGGTCGACGCATGATTGGCAAATAGCGTCTCAGAAAAGGCCCACCACAGAAAGCCGTGGACGGCTGCGATACGGGTGTCAGTAAGGTGCATCTGACCGGCATTAACGGTAACATAGGCGTCAACCTTGTCCCTAAAGGCCTTTAGAGGGACACCCTTGCCTAGGGTACGCATAGAGAAGCCTAGAAAATGCCTCATATCATCCCCGCTGGGAG
This sequence comes from Campanula takesimana, assembly GCA_026119855.1. Lineage (NCBI taxonomy): Eukaryota > Viridiplantae > Streptophyta > Magnoliopsida > Asterales > Campanulaceae > Campanula > Campanula takesimana. The sequence goes on from JAOWBW010000377.1 coordinate 68,425, forward strand.
AGAAATCCGTATCAACCTCAAGAGGCTCACCGGCAATGGCAAGCCCGGTAATGGCATGAAAGTCAGTAGGGGTCATGGTAACCTCCCCCACCGCATATGCATAGTATGAGTGCTATCCCACCAACGCTTTCTAATATCCTGGAGCAGGTGAACATTCCTCCTCTCGCCGACTAGGCCGTCAAAGAAGGGTTTCAGCCCGAGATTCTCGATCTCTTCCTTCATCTCGCCATTGAGAGTTGCCCACCTCTCGGCAACCGCTCGCACGCTGCCTCTACAGTTATCAATGACCCTGAATGGCTGTAAACAACAAAGACAAAAGAGACAAATGTCAGGAAAATGGTAAAATCCTCATTTAAGCATTTTACCCGAAAAATCGCAAAATTGCCTAGAACGACAGTCAAATCATGTACTACTATACTACAATGATTTTCAACATCAACAAGGGTGAAATTCCATCGAAAAATCAGCCATGCATGATAAACCTAGCAGCAATGATTCTAGGCAAAAAGTTGATAAAAATCGAACCGCGAACGCACCAAATCGAGACATGCAACGACGAAATTGACATAAAAACTCAGTCAAAGGAAAAGATCCTTACCCGCCTCGTCCGAACGGCGTGAGAAATATGATCATCGGGAAACGGGCACAACTCATCCGTCGCCCACACTTTGCCTCTCATGTGCCTACCAAAGAGGTGTTTCCTATGAGAATGATTTGCACCGGCCATTTGAAAGGGTTAGGGATTACCAGAACTTGGTGAAAACAAAGATTTTTGAGTGAAAAAATCGCCTAGGGTTGAGAATTCCCGAAATGAAATAAGAAAAGTGATTTGAAAATCACCTTCAGCACCTCTGTTATGCGTAAAAACAGAGAAGTCTCGTACGAGACATCGATATCTCGTACGAGAGCTCCCCAGAAAAATCTCGAAAAACCATGTTTTCTTGGGAAATTCCAGAAAAGCCCTGCTTTTCTGAATTGAGTCGTCAACAAATGGATATTTTCAGAATTGGAACAAGCAAAGTTGTTTCTCAGTACGAATTTATCCTCACCGCGCATCCAAGATGGAACATTGAGTCGTCAACAAATGGATATTTTCAGAATTGGAACAAGCAAAGTTGTTTCTCAGTACGAAAGATCATGGGTGAGCAACAAAATCTGCATCAGCAAACTTTAAATCCCATGACTGTCATCAAGACGTAGGTTAATGGCACATGGTTTACAACCGGGTATCCCATGACTGTTACCAAGATGTAAGTTAATAGCACAGGATACCACCATTCAGAGTCCCATAATTGTCATCAAGGTGTAAGCTAATGGCATAGGATTCACATCTTCAACGGAAAGGCACTCTCGTTGAAAGGGGAAGCAAGGTCCAAGTAATTGGCATCTCCAAATCTGGGTATCCCACGACTATTATCAAGACGTAAGTTAATAACATAGGATCCCACCATTTAGAATCCCACAATTGCATAGAGACGTATGTTAATGGCATAGGATTCACTGTTCCGGCGAATAAGGCAACCTCGTTGGAAGGAGAAGCAAGGATCCAAGTAATTGGCGTCTCCAAACCTAAAGTCTGATAATTGTTATCAAGACGTATGTTAATAACATAGGATTCGAATTTTCCGGCGAATAAGGCAACCTCGTTGGAATGAGAAGCAAGGTCCGGGTAACTGGTGTCTCCAAAATCGAAGGCGGTCCGTCATCAACAACAGGGCATACTCAGAATTGGAGTCAAAGAGATTGGTTCCTCAGTATGGATTGCAACTGGAGATGGTTTGTCATCAACAAAAAGGAGTATATTCAGAATTGGGTCAAGGCCATTGATTCCTCAGTATGGGTACTCTTTAAACTCTAAACTTTACTTACCGCAAGTATTGTTTTCAAAAGTGATTTTCAAAATACCTTAAACCTCAGTTTTTGCGTGTTTTCAGAGTCGAACTACGTTTGGTCTGATTTCCTTCCGAGGAATACATAGGCAGCTTTTTAGCACGACCATACCCCTAGTTCAAAATGGCGTCTTTTCTATCGACGACGGTACTTCATCCATAAGTATCGTCACCGAGGGGCTCTGTCGACACCCTATTTTGGACGTTCATTTATAATCACACTAATTTTGTGTCTCGCCTTTGATTTGGGTCAAAACTCGTTAAGTTGGACATGTTTTGTTAAGTTTCTGACTGACTCCGTTAGTCAGGGGCCAAAATGAACATTAAAACTACTGCAGAGGGCAAATAGTGAATTCTAGCACTGAGATGCCTCGTACAAGACATTGATGTCTCGTACGAGACATCCCCCTTGACAGTCGGGTTTTTGGTCAGTTTCCTTGTTGATCTTAACCCCTTTTCTTGGCAAACACTTAAGCAATCCGGGAAAACCTAATGGACGATCCTAGAATCCAAAAATACCTCTGTGGGAATCAAGTCTTAGATTCCCATCACAACTTACCTTCTTGGCCAAAACCCTAGGTCTAGAACTCCTATATATATAAATGTTCTTGAACCGAAAAAAAGGCTAGAATCCTCATTCACCCAAAAACCACTCCAAATCTGATCAAAGAGGTCCCCATAATTAGTCCCTCTTCCTCACCCACGAAATTCAAGCCTCCACAATACCACTCAAGCCAATTTTATTGGAGATTCAAGGCCTTTAGTCAAGGCCATCCATAGGATTCTTGAAGAACGCTTAGGTAAAACTCTTTGTTTTTTTTAACTTCTCATCTCCTTCTTTGTCTTTGAAGCAGTGTGATTTCATTAAAAGATCAGCCTAGAGCCTCTCCAGTCCATGGAGATGGTCTCGAAGCACATGATCCAACATCCCAAATAAATAAGCAATTATTTATTTATTTGTTTTCTATTTTACATACATTTTGCATGATTTTGAAACAATGATGATGATTTCTTAGCAAGACCAATCCTAGATTGGGTGAATTGGGTGCTCCTTGACCTTCCCAATTCATAACTTAACCCCCGAATCCAGATATCTCGGTCCGTGTTCTGACAACAACATGGTGGCGACTCTTAAACAATCAAAAATGGTAAATCGAATGACGAAAAGGTACCTTGAAGTCAAACAAAACACACAAAAAACCCGCGCGCAAACACCTTCATAAACATCTTCGGCAAAACCCTACCAAGCCGAAACCCTAATACCGAACCCAACCTCTTGCGGAAAACCCTAGCCGCCTCACCCTATCACCACTTCAGGACACACACCACCCCTCCGCCAACCTCTCCATAAAACCTTCAAAAACACCTCTCCTCCATCACACAAAAGTCCCACCAAAACTTCCCAAACAAAAACTCAGAAACTGCAGCAGATTAACCCAGAAAAACCACCTTCCGAGAGACATGGAAATCCAGATCGACACCAGTAGGATCGAAGCCCTATCTCTTATAAAAAAAAAAAGGCAAAAAAATCACCGATCGGACCAAAAACGAATCAGGAATCGCCCTTTCAAAACTGTTGCGCTGAAACAAACTTACATACGGGAATCTTCCCTTTTTTTCACTATTTATGTTTACGACAAACACCCTCCTTGTCGAAACCCTAGAGGCAAACCCTCCTAGCCTCACCTAAACATAACCTCACCTCTAACCTCCGCCCCACCATGACAACCCACCACCACACAGCACCCTCGGCTAACCCTTCCCCTTGACTAGCCGAAACCCTTCATTTTTTATTTTTTTTTGTTGTTTTCATTCTCTCAAAACCTCTCAAAACCCTAGCGGCCAACCCACAGCCGCCTCCCTCAAAAAAACAACTCCTCCATCCTTCAACACCACTTGGAAAAAGCTTAGTCAATTCAAGACCCACAACCCAACTTGCCTAAACTCTCCACCCAGCTACCCTTCCCCCTCCATCTCTCCCACCCCGGCAAACACCCCATTGCCGAACCCGCCACCTTTTTGTGGTAAAAACCAGCCCCACTCACCCTCTTTCCCCGGCCTCACCTCCATACCCTCTCCCAAACCTTCCCCCGTCAATCTGGTCGGTCTCTCTCCCTCACCCGACCGGATCTTACTCTCACTTCTCACCAAACAGGATCCAACCCCCACCTGGATCCCCCTCCCTTCCCGACCAGACTCCACCATTCCCTCATCTTAACTCAACCACCCTCGGCCTCCTATGGTCTCGAGAACCCCACATCCGGCAACACCCTTGAACAACCCTCCCAGACCCTCTTCAATACCCGTCCGGACCACCTCCACATCCCGTTCTTCTAAGGCAAAAACCCTAACTGCCGTCCCACCCTCGGTACAACCCAATTGCCGACACCCTCTCCCCTTACCACACCATCATCTACCCTCTGCGACACAACCCTCACGTCGCACATACTCACCCTACCGCACCCACAACCTCACTGTCTACCGCACAACCTACCGCATCCCCTACCGCATAACCTACCGCTGCCGCCCCACCCTCGGCACCACCCAATTGCCGACGTCCTCATCAACTGCCCTCTCTGCCCCCCACCACCTAACCTTTGGCAAACCCTACTGCCGTACAAACCTTAGCTAGCTCTCCACCACACAACCGTCTTTCTGACGTAAAAACTCTCAAGGTACCACTACAACCTCGTCATTGCGACGACCAATTTATCTCACACGTGAGGGGTACAACCCCTACAATGGTGACGACCAAGATGACATCAAGTGCTTCAACCTTTGCCAAGATCATCACGGCAACATCACACGCATCCAGGAACTCATCCACCTCAACTGCTTCATCACACCCGGTTCACCTCATGACTTTCTATAATATTCCTTATACTTTGGCCAATTCCTGTCTGGGTATACTTTGTATACGTATGCTACAACAAGAATGAGAGGTATGCCTTATGGGACTCGTTAATTAATTGTAGTAATACATTAGAGCCGTGGATCGTTATGGGTGATTTTAACTCTATTATTGACCGTGGCGGATCTACACCAAAATATTTGGTGTTGTCTCTTCTTTAGGAAAAAATAAAAATAAAAAAATAGCGCGAAGCTAATATTCAATACATTTACATACATAAATATAACAAGAAAGCGATAAAATAAATCACCAAAACTAGTGATAAACTAGTGATAAATGTATATATTTCAAAAAAAAAAAATTGTAGTAATACTCCCTCTGTCCCTAAATGAGTGTCAATTTTCAAAACAAAACAAAAAAAAATTGTCCCAAAATAAGTGTCTTTTTTTAACATAACTTTGTCCCTAAATATTTTTTTTCGAAAAAAAAATTCACCAGTTTCTTTATACGTGCAAAATTGGAATGGAGATTACAAGATTATAAATGAATATTTGCTACCAAATTGTACAAAAAGTTGAGATTTTCAGTGTCCCTTGAAATGAAATTTGGATACTCATTTAGGGACAAAGGTAGTAGTAAAAAGAAAATCGTTATTACTACTAATTAAGCCAATAAGAATAAGAGAAAAATCTTGTTACTAATCAAGCTCATAATATTGAGACAAAAAAATTCAAATTAGGCTAATTAAGTTTTAATAAATGGGAAAAGCCATGTTTAAAAGAATGAATGGAAAGCTAGGAGTGTAGAGAAAAAAAAAATCTACTAAAGGGGTTTGAACTTAGATACACTTGGATTCTTAGACAAACAACTTAACCGCTATACCATACAAGTTGTCTAGTTCAAGTCTAAGCTTCTTTATATAAAACTAACGTTATTTTCAAAAATAAAAAAATAAAAATAAAATAAAAAAATTGGCATTGCCTGGGCAACACCAGGCACAATGCTGGGTCCGCCCATGATTGTTGATCAGTCTGAAAATGATGGGCTTAAGGAATACAAAAGCCATGATGAAAATGCTGGGTCCGCCCATGATTGTTGATCAGTCTGAAAATGATGGGCTTAAGGAATACAAAAGTCATGATGAAAATCAGTATACTAAAAGAGGAATGGCCAAGGGAAGAGAATTTAAACTAGGGGTGTTCACGGTCTGGTTTGGTCCGGTTTTTACTAAAAATTTATATAACCGGGACCGAACCAATGATGCGGTTCTATGAAAATTTAGAACCAAAACCGAACCAATACACATAAGAACCATAACATTTGGTCCGGTTCTATTGGTCCGGTTCCAGTCCGGTTCTACTAAATATACTAAATACTAGTTTTACATATTTTAACAACTCAACAGTAAGTGCAAAGCAACCATCTTTTTCAAAACATATTACAATTCCTCGAATTTCATCTCATGTTTGGTGAAAAAACCTTCAGAATGTTCAGGTGATGGAATTTCATGGAGCATTTCCAGTTTGTACAACTTTTAACACACTTGAAACTTAATTCCAGTGGTACATGTTAGGAATGATTTTATACTAGTGTTTAATGTTTAAATTGAAAACAATTTAACGAGATGTGAATTAACAATATATATATATATATATATATATATATATATATATATATATATATATATATATATATGGTTGTATATATATGCATACTTTTGGTCCGGTCCGGTCCAAACCGACGTTAAAATTCTTCAGAACCGGGACCGGACCAATCTACCGGTTCTAGAGAAATATAGAACCAGAACCAAACCGATAGTATTGGTTCGGTCCGGTTTTCTTTGGTTCGGTCCGGTTCCATTGGTTCGGTCCGGTTCTAACTTTTTCTTGCTCAGCCCTGATTTAAACCCAAGGTGGATATGGAGAACCCTAAATGTGAGTCACACATGACTTTTAAAGATCATAAGTTGTTCCAAGAAGCTGTGAAAAGACATTCAATTGTTGAACATAGGCAAATATCTTTTGTGCAACAGAGAAGTTACAAGTTTAGAGCTATATGCAAACCCCCATGTCTTTGGTTGATTTATGCATCAAAAGACCAACATGATAAGGAGTTGATGGTAAAGACATAAAATCCAACACACAAATGCAATATTCACTACAAGAATAAGCATCTCAACTCAAGGTGGCTAGCAAATGAGTATATTGGAGAGTTCACGGGAAATCCTAAGAAAACCGCAAGAGATTTTAAGGCAAAAGTATTTGGAGAGCATACTATGAATATATACATAGACATGAACACTGGCGGTTAACCGCCGGTTAGGAAAACCGGTTTGGTCTAACCGTAACTTAACCGGCTAACCGTGCACTCCGGATACGGTTTACCGGTTAAACCGGTTACCCCCCTTTTTTTAAAAATAAAATTAAAAAAAAACAATGTTTTTAACAGATTTTTGTTTAAAAAAATAAAAAAAACACTTCATTTTGTAAAAAGTGTTTTTTTTTTAAAAAAAAAAAAAAAAAAAAAAAAACTTCATTTGCTGCAATAATTTTTTATTTTAAGTTAAAATGTATAACACAATTTTTTTTAAGTAAAAAAAATGGACGGGACCTTTAAATTTTATTAATTAAAATTACAAAGAGAGGGATAACCAATCCTTGCCCTTTTATAATTAAGGGAGGAAAAAATGGAGCCTTACCTCAATTAAACTATTACAATGAAATAAAAACAAACCTATTCTATAAACTAAAATTAAAACTATCTAATTTTCGTCCCCTTCTGAACTTCCCGTAGAGTCTTCCAAGTCGTATTGATATTGTGGATCTATTAAATCCATCTTGCTCCCTCTTTTCCGCTCTAACCCAATCACCAAGTAAGAGTTGATTTTCCAAATTTTCAACCGTTAGTTGGGAACGTCTTGAATCCAAAACATTTCCTCACATACTAAATGCCGATTCGACCGCCACGGTTGAAGCGGGAGAAGCTAAGACTTCTTTTGCAATTAAAGAGAGTATAGGTTATAGGATAAGTTTCTTGCCTTTGTGACCACCACCTCAAAATATCAAAAGTAGATGGATTTGAAGTGTTTTGTACAACTTCATATGTCTAGTAGAGAAATATGCTTCCAACTCGTAGGGAATGCTAGAGGTAGAAGAAGAAGCCATTCTAGGACGTTTTGGGGAATACAACTCATTAAAAAAACTATATGGATCGTCATCCTCTTCATCTTGTGTAGCAATACAAATATCTTCATTAGGATTTGAGACATATTGAGAAGGATTTCCATGAATTGCGTTATACTCATTATAAAAAGTCAACAAATCATATTTTGTATTTTCAACAATAATCGCCGGGCTTTCGTAAACTCCGTCCCCATTCGGAAATGAATCGTAAAAGTGTCGGATTTGGATTCTCGTTGTTGACGTTGCCCCCGACCACCTCTTCCCAAACCCCGAGCTCGGCCTCGGCCGTCCCTACCACTTTGAACAACATTTTCTTCAACATTTTGCTCATTTTCGTCCAAATGTTGCTCAAAATCTGGGTTAAGGGAGGAAGAATCAACATGTTCCTTGCCACTCCTTTGAGATGAGGCCATTTTTGTTTTAAAAAAAACATACTGGAAATCGCTAAAAAACTGACTGAAAATGATGAAAAACACAGATTTTGTTTAAAAAAAAAAAAAAAAAAAACTAACTTAAAATGTCAAAAAACTGACTGGAATTCTGAAAATTAACTGGAAAATGTTTTGAAACTAACTGGAAATGGTTAAAAAAGTGACTGGAATTTTCGGAATAAATTATAAAAGTGATTTCGTTAGAAAACTAATTGTAAATCGTTAGAAAACTGACTGATATTCTGCAAACTAACTGGAAATGAATGAGAAAGTGTGAGAGACTTATGAATTAGTAGAGAGAGAAAGAGTAGAGAGGGTGTGGAACTAAAATACTAGGAGGGAGGGGGTATTTATATGTAAGCAATTTTTGACATTTTCTTTTCATTTGTGGCCGCCAGTTAACAGAACTAACGGCTAGTTTGAAAACTAGCCGTTTTTTGGACAATGTGTCAGACCTGGGGAAGTGGGGGGGGGGGGGGGGGCGCTGGTGTAAATGTGAAAAACTAGCCGTTAGGTGGTTTAAACCGCCGGTTTCGGTTCACGGTTAGTAACGGTTAGTAACCGGCGGTAGGACGGTTTTGAATTTCTTTAACCTTAACCGGACCGGCTAACCGACGGTTCACGGTTTACGTGGTTTCCGGTTAACCGGTTGACCGGTTTTGACCGGTTTATAACTGACGGTTAGACGGTTTCCGGTTTGAGATGGTCACGTCTACTAGGAACCAAGCTTATAGGGCAAAAGATAAGGCTCTTAAAATAATTGATGGAAGCATTCAAGGGAAGTTTGGGATTATGCTGAAAAACTGATAAGACGAAACCGAGGGTCAACGGTGAAATTAAAAACAATTGAAGGGAGCATAGAGGCAGGTAAACCAATGTTTGAGAGGTTTAACTTTCAAACCTATTTATTGATGTTGGACATGTGCATTACGAAAGAAAGAAAAAAACTTTTAGAAATAGGTGTTGGATGGCACATATCAATTTTCTATCCAAAACCTAACAATATTTTCCTCTAGACCCCAGACTGATACAAAAATAAAAGTGCAGGCCCTAAAATGAGAAAACTAAAACTACATGCCCTTAAATGATACAACGTGCAAACTTCAAGATAGTAAAATGAGATTAACCCAACATTTTTTCAAGGGAAATTGACTTTTTTTGTTTAAATATATACCCATCTGTACCACTCGAATTATGATTTTTGGTCAATTTAATTATATTTTGACCAATAATTTTAAAAAAATTATAATGTTAATAAAATTTTAAAAATTGTATTTGTGTCACGGTTACCAATAAACTCAATAAAAAAATTTAGATTTTCATTGAAATAATTATTTTTATTCAAATTATTGATTAAAGTATAATTAGATTGACCAAAAATACTAATTCTAGTGTGAATGTTATCGAAGAGTCCTAGATAGACGTTCGAAACAACTAGGGATGGCAACGGGTCCGGTTCCGTCAAAACCAAACCCGACCCTAATGTCAAAAGGAGTGACCCGAACTCGACCCAACCCGGAGACGAGGGAACCCGAACCCGACCCGAAGCGTATCAAATTATAAAATTTTCAGCTCATATTGGCTTGGCCCCAATCTATGTCTAATCTTAAATTTTAATTAGTTATAAAAATTAGTTTAAAATCATCAAATGTCACTAAAAAACAACTATAAAAATAAATTGAACAACATATAATATGATTAACTAATATAATATCATGACTTTGTACATGAGAGTGCGGGTCGAGTCAGATCACAACGGGTTAATATCAAAACTCGAACCCGACCCTAACCCGTTCGGGTCATGAAAAATACAACCCAAACCTTATTTTTTGGGACGAATCGCCTTCGGTTTGGATAGGGTTCCGTGAATGCTATCCCTAGAAACAACCTTGACCCCTACTTCGCCGCCTCTTCTTTCCTTTTCCGTAACCAACTCGGTTTCCTTCTTCTCAAATCTCTCTTTATAAATAAAGAACCAATTCTCTGTTTTTCCCCATAGAATCAATCTTCGCTCTAGTTCTTCTCTTTTTCCTTCAATCTCTCCAATCCCCTGTTTCCCAATCTTTCTCTTTCAATCGATTGTTTCTTAATCTTTTCCTTTCAATCGTAGATATGCAGATCTTCGTGAAAACCCTAACCGGCAAAACCATTACTCTTGAGGTCGAGAGTTCCGATACCATCGACAATGTCAAGTCTAAGATTCAGGACAAGGAAGGGATTCCGCCGGACCAGCAGCGGTTGATCTTCGCCGGAAAGCAGCTAGAGGACGGCAGAACCCTTGCCGATTATAATATCCAGAAGGAATCTACACTCCATCTCGTTCTCCGTCTCCGAGGCGGTATGCAGATTTTTGTTAAAACATTGACCGGAAAGACGATTACGTTGGAGGTCGAGAGCTCCGACACCATCGATAATGTGAAAACAAAAATTCAGGACAAGGAAGGTATTCCTCCGGACCAGCAGCGTTTGATTTTTGCCGGAAAGCAGCTCGAGGACGGCAGAACCCTAGCAGATTACAACATTCAAAAAGAATCGACGCTACACCTTGTTCTCCGTCTCCGTGGTGGGATGCAAATCTTTGTCAAAACCCTAACAGGTAAGACGATTACCTTGGAGGTGGAAAGCTCTGACACGATTGATAATGTCAAGACGAAGATTCAAGACAAGGAAGGCATTCCTCCAGATCAACAGAGGCTGATTTTTGCTGGGAAGCAATTGGAAGACGGGAGGACTCTGGCGGATTACAATATTCAGAAGGAATCGACTCTGCATCTGGTTCTTAGGTTGAGGGGTGGGATGCAGATTTTCGTGAAGACGTTGACTGGGAAAACAATTACATTGGAGGTTGAAAGCTCGGATACGATTGATAATGTGAAGACGAAGATTCAGGATAAAGAGGGGATCCCACCTGATCAGCAGAGGTTGATATTTGCGGGAAAGCAATTGGAAGATGGGAGGACACTTGCTGATTACAATATTCAAAAGGAGTCTACATTGCACCTTGTTCTTCGTCTACGTGGTGGCGGTGATTTCTGAATGTTTTCTTGATGCTTTCTTTGAAGTCTCTTTGTGCTTGTGAAACACCCTTGAGAAGAATGATTATTTTTCAGTTTGATACTTTGTAATTTGACAGTTTGGTTTTATAAATTTCTTTTTTAGATTCATTTGAATTGTGTGTTGCCATTATTTCATATATTTAAACTAATTTGTATGTGTTTGAAATTGTCAATGCTTGTTTTGAGAGTCGAAGTTCATTGTCCAAAAACTTGATGAACTTTCTCTCAGTTTCCCTTCATGAATTAACTAGGAAAGAATGTGCATACAGATTCTTTCATATTGCTTGGTCATTCCCTCTTTGAATTAAACATGTCCACTGATTCCTATGTGATATTGGTTGATCATCCCTGTCCATGACATTGCTTGATCATTCTGTGGTCGTAATGATCAAGCATCAACATACCTTTGCCTGAATCGTTCAACAGTTTTTGTACTTTTGGTTTGTAGTCTCAAGTACAAGTGTTGATTGACCATCTTTTCCTTATAATCGTGATTGTGTTGGTTGACCATCTTTTCCTTATAATCGTGATTGTGTTGGTTGACCATCTTCTCCTTATAATCGTGCTATTGTTCATGTTTCTATTTCGTCGAGATTGAGGATTCATGCTCCGGTGCCAATGATACCACATGTTTCTATTTTGTCTACCTGATAATACGTAATCGAACATATATGGAACCAAAGTATAGTCGGGTTCTTCATGCTTAGGTGCTGGTTTCACAAACAAAACTTTCTTGACGTTAACTTGCAGGTATAGGCACATGAAATTGATAGAATGAGGTTTGAGAACAGTTATTACGTGAATCCGAGTTGGTAACTGGAGGCATGCATTAACTTTGTTGATACCAGCAATTTACAATTTTATTTTGCAAAAGCTGTATCCTGAACAATATTATGTAACTAGGGAAGAATCTCTTTAGGTCAATTTTAGAAGCTCTTGGACCGAAACCTGACAACATTAAAGGAGGTGAATGTGATGGAAACTGTTCATTTGTTTTTATTATCTAGAATGCCTGGAGTCAATTTTACTTTAATAACTAGCAGGCAGCCAAATACCTCCTTCCTCACTTGTCAGTATACATTTATAGGGTCAATCGGAGGCCTTGTACATGAAATCCGAATCAATGATGTTCAACCCATTGCAGGAGTAGTCAGCATTGGGAATATTCTCCAGGCTGGTCTCCAGTAAAAGTGTTATATCTGTAGTAATATCTATGTCATTTGTATGTTTCATGTTCTCTGAAGAAGCCTTGTTGACCAGGATCCTAGCCTTGTATGCGAGTCCACGTTACTTATCTTAACAAATTTCTTTATTGTCATCTGTATTTCTGCTGAGTACAAAATTATTGAAAGCATGTTACTTTCAGATTGTTTTGCAGCAACTTTAATGGTGTCTTCCACGGAGTGTCCTTCCATTGTGCTGGACCAAGTTCGTTGGTTTGTAAAGTCGATGACCTAATTAAGGATTTCCTAATGACTGGTGCAAACATTGATGGTCCGTCTGGCCTCAGTCTGTACAAGCTATGAAAATTAGTTTCCAGGTGCCGATTCTCAGATTTTCTGATTGTCAGATATCTGTTTAGCTATCAGTTGTGAATTTATGCAATAGATTTGTTTCTAATGATTTGAATCTTGAACAAAGCCTTCAAGAATTGGCTTACAAACAATGGGTCTCTATGGTTTTAGTTACTCCACGAACATGAAAGGAGAAGCAAGGATTAAGGAATGAGCATGCTTAGTTAATTGGTGAAGGATGACCCATATGGAAGTTTCAGTTTTGTTGCTGAAGTAGAAACAAAAATCCGGTAAAGTGACTTTTTTTAAACAAGTACCCGCTCTGTCCCTTATTTCAAATTTTAAAGAATGTTCTTAAATTACTGAAAAATTATCTTTGTTAAATTTCCATAGTCATAAATGGATATTTATTTAGAGATGTATTTTGTTTTGGCTATAGTTTTGTCAGTTTCTTGAATGGACGTCTGACAATGGACAAACTCAAAGAGCAAAGGGCTTGCTTAGCATTTAGGGAGAATTTGTACTCAATAATAACGTCAAATTTGATGAGTGTTATTGGTTCCATCATTTTTTAAAGCTATCCTGAACTCTGTTTCATTATGCAGAATTGACAGACTGGGAAGTCTTGTTATTGGGAAAAGATGACAAGCTTGAAGAATATAAAGTTTCTGGAAGCAAGCCTGCTAGGACGATTGGCATATCTTGTTATACTTCTCCGGTATTTTCGTCAATTTCAATGCACATGGGTCAATTCAATTTCACATATCCCGCATATCCTATTCCATATTACGCCTATTTCATAGGTAATGTGTTTGGCAGATACTTCAAATATTTGCAGATAAATGCAGAAAATCCTCCCATGCTCACCCTATGATTGTGGCCTTAGGTTTTTGGTATGTCCCCAAAAAAATTCTCATTCATAAGGGATATTTAATTCAATCCAATTTTAAGGAGGGTACAATCAAGAAAAACATATACGGAGTACTGCTTTGTTATAATTACCAAATAAGGCCCTTTTTTTTCTCTTGATCAAGGAAATATATGAAACAAAATTACACACATAGTAATCCAACAAGACAATGCATGATAGAGAGTTATTTGTCCTTTGTGTATTCTAAACTTTAGCCTAATAGTGCAGTAAACACTCATACTAACGCTTCAAAACCCACGCCTATTGACTTTTCTTATTAGCATACTCGAAAACGTATTCTTTAAGATCCTTGTTGTATGCTATCCTTGTTTTCCTCATATTAGGACAAATAAGTATTATTTATATTGGCCTATTGGGCGACTTCTTTGTCTTAATATGGACATCTTATTCTTTCTATCATAGTTTAAATATGGTCTTGCTTTTGAAGTTCTTATCTCAAGTATATACATTTTGTCATCGCAAAGTCTTTGGCAATGGAGGTCTCACATGTAACAAGGACACATTTTTATCGTTTACCATGCAAAGCCAATACCAAAAGGTCCTGTTTTGTTAAGGTTCCTCGTTGTGTATCAAGCGAAGTTCAATATGACAGACTGAAAGAGCTAAAGACTTTTGATGATACAAAAGCTGGTGTCAAAGGGCTAGTTGATTCATTAGGTAAAATTCCAAATATCCCGAAAATGTTCGTTAGGCCACTTGATGAGCTAGCAGAGGACCTGACCCGTGGCAAGACCCGATTACAAGTCCCCACAATAGACCTTAGTGACATTGAGAGTGGGACGGACAGAAGAAAGGAGGTTGTAGAACAAGTAGGTCGTGCTTCTCAGAACTGGGGTTTCTTTCAGGTAGTGAATCATGGGATTCCGAAGGATGTTTTGGATAACATGCTTTATGGTGTACGTATGTTTCATGAACAGGATCTCGAGATTAAAAAACAGTTTTACTCGCGTGATCAGGATAAAATGGTGAAGTATAATAGTAACTACGATTTGTATAAATCACGAGCTGCAAGTTGGAGGGATACGTTTAGTGTTAGTCTACAACGCTCCCAACTTCGTGATCCTCGTGATATACCTTCGGTTTGCAGGTATGTTAATTATTTGCGCTAATATATTTTTTATCTTTACATCGAGTGCCAAAGACCTCTAGCTCAAGCAGCATCACGTACTGTATATCTTTTTAAGCGGAAGGTTGGAGGTTCAGTCTCCACCAGTGATAAATTTAACTCTCCGAGTGTTTTATAAAAATCCCATTTTAATAATAAAAGTAGTTTACTTTGCGTAGTTATATACAGAAATCTGTACAAAATTTTGGGTATGTGTTTTTGCAGAGAGGCGACGCTTAACTATATAGATCATGTTACAAAGTTTGGCGATATGGTATTTGAGCTATTATCAGAGGCTCTTGGGCTCGAGTCCAGTTATTTAAAGGAACAAGAATGTGTTAGAGGCCCAAGCTTTGTGTGCCATTATTACCCAGCATGCCCAGAGCCAGATCTGACAATGGGAATTAGCAAGCACACTGACAAAGCATTTCTGACGATGGTGCTGCAAGACCAAATTGGTGGCCTTCAAGTTCTGCATCAAGATCAATGGGCTGATGTTAAGCCTATTCCCGAGGCTATTGTAATCAACATAGGAGATCTTCTTCAGGTATGCATGCCTATGGTTTGCTCGTGTGTTTTTAGTAGATTTGCGTATGGGCAAATGACACTTTAGAGTCCGAAGTTTGGGGAGTATGTGCAAATCAGGTCTGCTGTTTCAATCAATTTTGTCAATTTTGAGTCCAAAGTTAACAGCGTTAGTCAGTTAGGAGTTTTTTTTTTTTGGTTAATGACAGATTAGGGCCTGAACTCCAGGGGGGTGCGTCTAAACGGGGCCTGGGTTTTTTTTTTTTCCGCTAGATCAGGGCTCAATATCTCAAATTTTCGGCAGTTAAGGGCTTTTTGACGGAAATCGTTAGAAAAGTTAGTTAAGTGACATGAGCCGAGCACGTGATCGACTAAATGGATGGGTTTGTAATGATATTAGTTAGTAAGGGTTTTAGTGAAATTTCTGAAACTTAGAGGGCTAAAAAGTTATTTTTTGCAAAAACAATTAAATTATATATACTCCCTCCCGTCTCTCTCTTTGCTCAACCCCCTCCTCTTTTTTTTCTCCCTACACCGGCGACCCTCACCAATTTCTCGGCGACTCCCAGCCGCCGGCGACTCCCAGCCGCCGGCGACTCCCAGCTCTCTCTCTCTCTCTCTCTCGAATTTCCGACGATGTATCGCAGATTGCCGCCGACAAGGTGTTCCTGGACGGTCAGATCCAACCTATTTTTCCGTTATTCAACCAGGATCTCCTCTTAGGTTACGATGCGGCCGTCGATCAGTTGCCTTCGCGGTCGCCGGTGGATAAGGTTTTCATTGAAACGCCTCAAACGGTGTCTATTTCGTCGGAATCTGAAGCAATTGAGTCGGAGCCACAGTGAGTGTCTGTTTGATTTTGTTGGGCTGATTCAACGAACCAGAGGATGTAAAAAGGGGGTTATAGTTTGCTGGGTTTTTTGTTGGGCTGATTCAATGGAGTCGCCGGAAATTTGAGCTGGAAATTTGAATTTTTTTGTTGGGCTGATCCGACCTATTTTTTTTTATTTTTTCCTCTAAGATTGAGCTGGAAATTTGATTGTAGTTCTAAAGATGTGGTTGTGGGAGAATGAAGGTGGTGGCGGTGGTGGTTTTGGTGTGTTGACGATTTGTTTGAAGCCCAGATTTGGGAATTTTGATTTTTTCCTCTAAGATTGAGCTGGAAATTTGATTGTAGTTCTAAAGATGTGGTTGTGGGAGAATGAAGGTGGTGGCGGTGGTTTTGGTGTGTTGACGGTGGTGTGGTAGCGGTGGTGGTTTTGGTGTACGGTGGTGTTCATAGATGGCGGTGTCAATGGTGGTGGTGGTGGTGGCGGTGGGTGTGGTGATGGTTAGTAGGAATATTATAATCCCTCCGTCCCAAAATGACTTTTATACTTTTTTCTAAGAATATTATACTCCCTCCGTCCCAAAATGACTTTCATAGTCCCAAAATGACTTTCATACTTTTTTCTAGGAATATTATACTCCCTCCGTTCCAAAATGACTTTCATACTTTTTTCGACGTTACTACGAATGAACTTTGACCAATGATTTTAGGTTAATATAATTATTCTAATGGAAATCTAAAACATGTTATTGATAGTATTGTTGATGATGTGTCAATAATCAATACTCAATAGCAAGTTTTAGATTTTCATTAGTGCAATTGATTTAACCTAAAAAGTAATTTATTATGTTCATAGAATAAAATTTAAAATTATTTATAATTTTCTTTATTTTAAATTTATTATTTAGAAAATAATCTAAATCCTTTTATATTTAATATAGCTATTAGATTAATTTGTTTAATAATTTTGATTTTTTTAATAAATTTGTTTTATACTACTTATTTTATTATATACTTGATTATTTAGAAAAAATATTTATTTCATTTTTAAACCCTCTAAGTTTCAGAAATTTCACTAAAACCCTTACTAACTAATATCATTACAAACCCATCCATTTAGTCGATCACGTGCTCGGCACATGTCACTTAACTGACTTTTCTAACGATTTCCGTCAAAAAGCCCTTAACTGCCGAAAATTTGAGATATTGAGCCCCGATCTACCGGAAAAAAAAACTCAGGCCCCGTTTAGATGTACCCCCCTGGAGTTCAGGCCCTAATCTGTCATTAACCCTTTTTTTTGTTTTAGAATTGTTTGGAAAACTCGTTAAGTGAGGCCCCGATTGGTACATACCCTCTAAACTTTGGACCCTATATTGACAATACCCCCTCCCCTAAATTCAGACCCTAAATTGTCAAAAAAAAATCTATTGTTCCATAAAAAAAAACCCTAACTGACTAATGTTGCGAACTTTGTACCCTGAATTGACTAACGTGAAACATGAGACCCGATTGGCACACCCCCAAACTTTGGACCTAAATTTGTCATTTCCCCTTTGTGTATATATTCAAAACTTGGAGAATGAGATATTTTGTTTTGTCCGACTCCATGTATGCAGATGATTACGAACGACAAGTTTAAGAGTGTGATCCATCGGGTGTTGGCTAATCGTGTTGGACCAAGAGTTTCCGTTGCGTGTTTTTTTGGGGGCGTTTTTACGCCGAAATTATATGCACCTATCGAGGAGCTGATCTCCGAAGAAAATCCTCCTGTTTTTAGAGATTTCACCATCAGGGAATATGTCTCGCATTTCTACTCTGTTCCACTTGATGAGAAATCCGGGCTTAACTATTTTAAGGTTTAAAGCAACTGCTGTATTTGTATTTGAACATCAGTATAGATGTGTGTGTATTTTGTCAATGAAATTTTTTTTCATTTGATATGTATGGACATAGAATATATTTTAATCCTTGCTGTTGAATATATGTGAAACTTTATACTTTCGCTCAACTTTCATTTTAACTATCGTACTTTTCTATTAACATAAAATCCAATTTTCTGTAGAAAATTTATCATTCCGATCCATAATCCGTGTCCAATTTGTGCACTAATCCGTAAATTTGGGGCTTGGATGATAAGATTTTTTAAAATACAGTGGACGAAAATGAACTTGTGCACTAATCCGCAAATTTGGGCTTGGATAGATTTTTTTTAAAATACAGTGGACAAAAATGAACTTGCAAGATGGAAATGCCATGTCAGGCGCACCTATCAAAATCGGAACAGACCAATTACCAGATCCACCTATCATCGCCGGCCCCTAGCCCTAAGCGCCTTGATACCTAGGCTTAGCCACAAAAGATGAGGACTTTCCAGTTAAATGAAACTGACAAATTCTTTTAGCAGAAAAAGGAAATGTCAAATTCTGAGTAGAGAAATTTCACTATATGACCCTTCATAGTTCAATTGAATTAGAACACAATCAGGCACCCTGCAATCCAGATCAAAAATCTAATTGGCTTTAGCATACGACCGGCCCGACTACTTTACCGTTACGCATTCAATTACACTTGCCTCAAATTTTACATCTGAGTAATTTTGTTACAGTACACTCGCCTCAAATTTTACATCTGAGTAATCTTGTTATTGTAATTTTTTTATAACGATAGAAAAACTTTTTATAACGTTACAAGTGAGAACTAGAACGGGATCGAATGAAAACAAGAAAAGCATCTAGGTCTCCTTTCAATTAAGGGTTTACCTTTTTTTTTTACTTTTGTACTAATTTATGAATGTCATTTTAATATTTTTTTGGGGGGAATAAAAATTATTCATTCGTTTCAATATAACCGCTTATTTTTTATAAATGCGCATTTTAATAGAAATTGAAAGTAGACCCTGAAAATTAAACATGCTAAAAATGAATAGTGTACTTTTATGGTGACATACATGGAGAATAAACAAGTACTCCATCCGTTCCAAGGAAGTTGCAACATTTTGCCATTTAAGATATTTCACAAAAGTTGCAACAATCCAAAAATAGAAGTTTTTTATTACTTTTATAATCCTCCACTCATTCTCTCTCTTCTTCCCAACCACTCATTATTCTCCACTCATTCTCTTTCCACCCCACACTAATTCTCTCTCTTCCTCTCTACCTTTCATTCTTAATATAATATTATATCCTTAATTTCCCAACTACAAAGTACTCCCTCCGTCCCGCCGAAAATTGCAAAAAAAAATCATGGCACAAGAATTAAGGGAAAAGTGAAAAAGGTGATGTGTTGTGAGTGTTGATAGTTGAGTGGGAGAGAGAAAGTGGGGTAGAGAATAGTTAGTGGGTTAGTGGATGTGAGTATGAGAAGTGGGACCCACTAATTAAAAAATATTAAAAACTTTCCATTTATGGAATGTGCAATTTCTATGGGACGCCCATTTTAGTAAGTTTTGCAATTTTCGGTGGGACGGAGGGAGTAAATGTTTTAACTTTTCTGAAACGGATGGAGTAATCAACACTTGAAGGTCAAACATTAATATCAAATGAAAGACAAACACTTCCATGCGAACATGGAAGGCCCGTCTCTTTCATGAGACGGGTCGGATTTTGACCCGCCCGACCGATCCACGAACCGGTTCCAGGGCCCAGGGGTCGACCCTGCCACGTGGCAGTGTAACGACCCGAAAACCCGCCTCTATTTTCGTGGTAATAAATATTTAATTATTTATTTATTTCTTATTTATTTATTTAAATTATTTATTTATTTAAATAATTATGTGTGCATTTTGTGTTTCATAATATTTTATGCCTAGCATTTAATTGGTTATTTGTGCTAGTGTGGAGTGTTGGGTCTTAGTTGTTAGTGGGGAGTATAAGATTATTGTGTTAGTGTGTAGGGGAGGGGGTCTATGTGTAAATTCTAATTAATCATCCTACTTACTCCCTCTTTTCCCCTCACCTCCCCCATCACCCCTCTCCTCCCTCATTTTCTCCCAGCATCTTCCTCCCTCATTTCCTCCATTGTTGAGGTAAGTTTCTCTTCTCCTTCTCTCTTCTTTTTAGTCCTCTTCCTCTCATTGTTTCTCATTTCTCATAAAATGAAACTTGTTTAGATCGTCGATAGGATCGTAGAGGGCTAAGAATATTCGAATTCCGTCAACTTTCATAAAATCCGGGTAAGTTACTTTTCCCCCATTTATGCTAAAATGGTTCATCATTAACTCCATTGATGCTCTAGTTGTTATATATAGCTCCTTTGGTTGGTTTGGAACCCATTTGTAAATTATTCATATTTTGTGAAATTTGGGTGTTTGAGTCATTCATTGATTTGGTTGTTCAAATGTTGCTAGATGAGTCTTTTCTAGGCTTAGAAGTTGTTTTGGTTCATTATTATTCTTGTTGGGAGCTTTGATTTTGGGTTGGATTGAATTGGGTAAAGGAAATGTGAAGAACACAGGAAAATTTCTGAAGATCTCTCTGTCCGGCGCAGGAGGCGCGCGCACCCTTTTCTTGGAGGCGCGCGCACCCTCCAGCTCCATGTTGGTGTTTTCCCTTCTGAACTCAGGAGGCGCGCGCACCCCTTGGTGATGAAGTGCGCGCACCCTTCTTCCCCATTGTGGCGCATTCCTATCTGATTCAGGGAGACGCGCGCACCCTGTCGGTGGGAGGCACGCGCACCCCTATACCTTCTGTGAAAATCATTGTTTTCTTGTCCATTCTTTCGAAGGCCATAACTTCTTCGTCCGAACTCCGTTTTGGACGTGTAAACTATCGTTGTAAAGCTCATTCCGAGTGATATGAAATGGTCCTATTGGCCGCACGGTTCCAGATTAGAATGGTTGTCTTTTCGTTGAGGTTTAAGATCAAGGTGTAGTCTCGGTCTAGGTTCCGTAGTACTATTCTAGTTGACTTAGTTGGGCACCGTGGAACACTTTAGTAATTAAAATTGGTTCCTTTATGAACAATGGTGTTATGTAATTTGATCAAGTATTGTTTGGAAATGTTTGGGCATCTTATGATGTATTCGTGATTGTTCCAATCGAATTGATTTTCGAGTAAGACTTGGTCTAGGTTTTAGGCGATGTCCTATAGTACCTAGAGGGTTGTTATTGAACACCAAAGTGTAGGGTTTAGTCCTGTCGTGATCATGTTCTGATAAGAGTAACCCTTTGGATTCGTTTGGGGTGTTTAGAATTGGTTCGTTACGGGCGGAGGTAAAGCGTGAATTGGCAATTGGGTACTTACGGTTTGATTAACCTTAAGGTGTATTCATTCTGATTTCCTACTTTTGAATTCCAGGTGTTATGAGATGGTTGAGTTCATAGTCCTAGTATATCTGTATAAGTAATTGTTTAGGGTCATTTTGGTAATAGTCATTGTGCCATTTGCGAGCGACCGTTTGGGTTGTGCTCTTTATGATTAACTTGTGGGTATCATATTTAGGATGTATTTGGTACGTACCTTATCTTGGAATCATTATGTTTTAATGGTCAATGTTGTTGGACTCTTTTATGAGAAACTCCTTGTGTTTATTGTTGTTGAACTCTTCTTGAGTAATCGTTTGCATCTTTTATGGTGATTAATTGGTATGGTTCCCTACTTTGGAATCCTTAGTTGTTTACCGTGCTAGTATTTTATTACTTAGCATTTATTTGAAAGTCCAGCTGGTATTTGTGTTTGTTTCGGGCGATGCGAAAGATTATAATGGCAATGAGCTGAGTCCATTATAATTCTTGACCATTGTTTTGCTCCATTATTACCCTCCTCCAGATTGGCCTTGGATGTGAGATGAGCTAGCTCCTTTGTGAGCATTATAGCTATTGGTTTTGGGCTTTGACTGTGTGTCATCGTCCCCTTGTTGTTATTGGTTCCGGTACTGGGGTTTTCTCTTCAGCTATTATGCTACTATGAAGATGGGTTGATTGGTTTCCTTCAGCTCTTATGCTGCTACGTTGATTGGATGTCTTCAGCTGTTTATGCTAACACGAAGATTGGTTGATTGGAATTGGTTCAAGCTGCGCAACAATTGTTATATACTTTGGTTTAAACCTTGGCTCAGTATCCTTTGTAACGTGTTTACTTCAGTCTTATGTGCTGCATGATGAGTTAGTCGTTATTTCCAACTGGTATGGGACAGTTGGCGATAGGGAGCTTTCTCATTTGTTGTTATGTGATTTACTTGTTCATTTATATCGTTGATTTGCATGATATTATGCCATGTAGATGCATTTAGTAACTTACTGAGATTTTATCTCACCCCGTTTCTTGTTTCAAATTGTTTTTCCTTAACCCCCCCCAGGAAAGCAAGTGGTAGCGTTGTGAGGTCCGTTGTAGCGGGAATCTTCTGAGCAGGTCGATCGCATTTGGGATAGTTGCCCTTCGGAGCCTTTACGCATTTTATTGTGGGTTCGTAGTCGTTCAGTGTTTTGGATATACGGTTGTACTTTGGGTATTTTTGTTAATAGTTGTTCTTGCTTCCGCATTTGTTTCTAGTCTCCGAGTTATAATCTCGTTGAGGTATTGTTTGTTGGTATTGGTTTATAGTTGAATTCACGCGCCCGGTTTGGTATTTTGCATTTTGGAGATGTACATTATGTAAATTTTATGTTTATTGATTTTAGAAATTCCGGGGCGTGACAGTTGGTATCAGAGCAATGGTTTTAGATCTTGAAGGAGAATAAGAACTCTGATATTGAATAGGTTTCAATACTTGGGTGTTATGATTTTGAGTGGTTTAGAAACTAAGTTTTCTTGAAAGTATGAGGTTAAGGTAGAAGTTAGTTGAGTTATGAGTCGTGGTATTGACGTCAAGTGTTTCTTCTCTTGTGGTATATCAAGTATAGGATTGGTGTCAATAGCGTTGGTTCCATTGGGGTTAGTTGGCTTGGGAATCGAGAGTGCGAGTTTTGAAGGCTTGGACGTACCTATCTCGTAAAGTGGAATTGTCTTGTGCTATGTTCGTATGTTTGTTCTTATTAAGTAATTTATGTTGAGGTGTATTCTCGAGTACGAAATTTCGTGATTTCTACTGATTGAGGTAAGGTGAATTGGTTATGTCACCTATACAGGATATTGACGAGTTAAGTAGTATGGCCCAGCTTTCAAGGTGTCTCGAATTTCTTGGGTGCCATCGACAGGTGGGGAATAATTCTATATTAGTGTGTTTGACTTGTTTAGGATCATACTAAGTATATATAATGTTCAGGTTCTATATTGAAAATCAGAAAATCTTTATTATAAGGTTGTGCCGGGGATTTAGCTTACTCTGTTGGCAATATTAATTTTGAAATCTTGGGTATAATTTATACTGGGTGCGATATGTCGTTCGATCGATAGGGAACTTGGGTTATATGATGAGTTGATGTAAGCTACGATACTGATAGGTGAATCAGTGAACATATAGTATCGGTTGGGTTAAAAGAGTTAAAGATTCAATTTGAGAATTTCTGGATAAGAGATTTTTCTTTACTTTTAGTACATCCACGTGAGTGCATCGGAATTGTTTAGTATGAAGAAATACATAGTTTATTATGAGTGATATTAAGAAGTTGAGTTATGATACTTTTGAAATCATTTTAGTACATCGGAATTGTTTGTATACATAAAAGTAATACATATATACAGAAAAGTAACAGTGTTTTTTTCTATGTTTTTTCTTCGTTTGCCAAAAGTAATACTTATTACAACTAAAATGTAACGAACGTGTTACTTATATGTAACAATGTTTATACATAATTGTAACACATATCTATAGAAAAAGTAATAATTCAACCATTTACATTTTTAGAGTTAAAAACACTTGATTAATGTTACATGTAAAAGTATTACATTATCTATAGAAATATGTTATAATTTTTTTTATTAAAGTGTTACATTTACTTGTACAAACAATTACATTCATATATGAGTTGTTACTTTTCAAATGTTACTTTCTTTCAAAAATGAAATCAAAATACACAATATTTTACATTTTTGCAAAAGCATTATTACATTTCAGTATAAATGATAATTACATTTAGATATTGTTTGGGTTACATGTAATTATAGTTAGTATTACATTTGAAAAAATGGATAAAACAAGCTTTTGTTTTTGTAAAACAGGTGTTACGTTTACTTATGAACAATGTTACTTTATATGTATACAATCATTACATTAAGTTATGGTAACTATTACTTTTGGTGAACGGCTGAAAAGCCGAAAAAATAATATAAAAACTAAAAAAATAAAATAAAATTGGACCTCTGGGAGGCTGCCACGTGGCGGGTCATGCCCATGGATCATGGGGCGACCCGTCTCATGCATGAGACGAATCCCCTTGTTCTCATGGGAGACCACCTCCAAATGAAAACATTTTGAGAAATTAATTTTTGAATATATTTTGGAATATTAATATCTTGGAGTCATATTTACTAGAAAAGGGAATATGAGCAATAAAAAACGAGTATACAACATTTCTGACATCCGTACTATGTCAAGAATATCACTTTAACCTCTGTACTATCTAAACAACAAAAGAAACCTGCGTACTATTGATTAATTAGCAAAACTAACCAAAATCGTTAAAAAAATTTAATGGAAGTTAATACGCGTTAGAAACTTAACAAGCTAAATAGCACCCCCACCCCTCTTAAATCACACCCAAAACATACATACTCTTTCTCTCTCTAAACTTTTCTCACTGACCAACTCAGGAGACCCTTCCCACAAATCCGGTGACTCCCTCCCTCAACTCCGGCGACCACTACCCTCCCCAACTCCTGTCAAATCCTCCATTATCAAAACTCAACGAAGACCCCCTTTTCCGGCGATATCTCCAGTTAACTCCATCATCTCCGGTCATCTCTCTCCCGCCCAACTACGGCGGCCATCACCACTTCACCAGTTCCGGTATCTACCTCCGACCGCTATCTAGATCGATGACGATTCGAGCTCATCTATCTATTTTTTATTTATCTCTGCAACTTTCTCTCTCTAATTC
This sequence comes from Campanula takesimana, assembly GCA_026119855.1. Classification (NCBI taxonomy): domain Eukaryota; kingdom Viridiplantae; phylum Streptophyta; class Magnoliopsida; order Asterales; family Campanulaceae; genus Campanula; species Campanula takesimana. Next base: position 93,713 of record JAOWBW010000377.1, read on the forward strand.
TCCAAATCTCATCTCAGCTCGCCACCGACTCCCTTCTTCTCCATCTCCGGCCGACCCTAAATGTTCAGATCTGGCCAAGCCTCTCACCCAAATGTTCAGATCCGTCCTCCCTCTCCCCCTTCCAGCGCACTTCCGACCTCCACTCACCGGTTTTTGTCAAGAAAATTGAGAAATACAGTGAGTGGGAAAAAGAAGAAAACGAGCGAGAGAGTGGAGGAGAGAGAAAACGGGGAAGGAGAAGATAAATTTCAAACAAATCATCAAAGAGAGTGGGGGAGAGAGAGAGAGAGAGAGTTTATGGAGGTAAAGATTGGATTTTTGCTCCTGTTGCTGGAAATCCCATTTAGACAAAATATCCGATCACTCTGAATTTCCACCCAATTGCTATCTCTGTGTGTTTGTGTGTGTTTTCCATTCACTCCCCTGTTCTTCAATTAGAAAATATTAGAGTGTAGTTTTAGAGAGAGAGAGAGAGAGATACATATAGAGAGAGAGAGATGGGGATTTTGTATGAAGATGCAGTGTTGATAAAAGAAGCAGAGAAATAAGGAGATCTAACTGTTATTACAGTCAATTGTCCAGACAGTGAGTGGGAAAAAAATTTACTATGTAGTTAATTGTTTTTTTTAAAAAAGTTTTCTAGTTAAGGGGGGAAAATTGAAAATGTTAATAGTTATATCCGTTAAATTTTTAACGCCCATTAACGTCCATTGACACCCATTAACGATTTTGGTTAGTTTTGCTAATTTATCGATAGTACGCAGGTTACTTTGATTGTTTCAGTAGTACAGATGTAAATATGAAAAAACTTAATAGTACGAATGGCAAAAATGCAGTTTACTCAATAAAAAACCATAGAGGCTTTATAAAATAGAAGTGGATATCAAAATCACAGTTACAAAAAGCCTGCACATGGTTAAATCTTTTAACAAAAAGAAATTCCTTGTTAGATGTGGTCCTTAAATTATTTTAAAAAGTTAACAATTAAAATTAAAAAGTTAACGATTAAAAGTGACAACTTATAATTTATCTCTGTAAAGTTTGACATGTGAACCATATGAACAAGCTTCCATCCAATTAAGTTGACATGGACACAGATACAATTAACTGACTCACTCTTGAAATTCCCTTACATCATTAATTAATTTAATTAATAATATTTATTCTCTTGTAACATGGAGTCGTTTCTGATTTGCACTGTCACTTAATAATAGTAGAAGTAAATATAGTATGGTCCAATAATTCATACTAATCATCACCACTTAACAGGTCTCAAAAGACAACATATGATTTGCTAAAAAAAAAAAAAAAAAAATAATACTCCATCCGTCCCGATTTAAGGTTCTTACTTTGACTTTGCACAAGGATTAAAAATAAAGTAAATATTGTGAGTATGAAAAAATAAAATAGTGAATTTTTGTTGTGAGAATAATAAATGGGATTCACTGTCCATTTAAAATAATACTCCCTCCGTTCTATTTACCTTACAAAAATGAGGCTTTGCACAAAAATTAAGAAAATGATTGTAAAGTTGATGTGTTGTGAGTGTAGATAGTTGAGTGAGAGAGAGAAAGTGGGTAGATAAAAGTAAGTGAATAGTTGTTGTGAGTATGACAAGTGAGTCCCACTATTTAAAAAATGTTTAAAAGTTTCCTTTTTGGGATTTTGTAATGTAAATAGGGACACCCAAAATAACAATTTTTGTAAGGTAAATAGAGACAGAAGGAGTAAAATAAAATAAAAATCTTAACTTGGGATTGACAAAAAAAGTTAAAGTAAAAACGGGGACAGAGGGAGGATTACCAAGTTAGGAGCAGTGACCCAAGGGTCCCAAGCCTAAATATAATTCCACAAGAATACATATTATTTACAAATATATCTAGAGTCCTTTGGATAACAATACCCCACCCTTCCTCATTGATTTATGTTCATACCCCAATCTCTCATTTCCATCTATTACACCACCAACAATCAGGCCTGTTCAGCAAAAATAATTTTAAAAAATAATAATCCAACTATAAGAATTTTAAAATTTGGAGCTTATCTATCAAGGTTATGTTCTTAGAGATGAAGACAAACACTAAACTTTAAATTTGTGAACTAACATTTTGAGTGCGGAATAATTTTTCAAACTAAAAGTCCATAGTAAAATGGATGTGACAAATTAGTTACTTTCAACTGTTGAAGGTTTGGCAGGTAACTACTGCCCATGTTCACTATCTAGTAGATTACATTAATCATATACATCCATTACCACTGTTTGTTAAAATGGATAATTCACTCTCTTAATTTTATTGAAGACACACAAACTGTTCGTTAAAATGGATAATGCACCATCTCACCATTATTGAAGCCAAACAACAGTAAACTTTTCTCTTGTGCTTAAAACAACCCAAACATAATTGAAGCTTGGTTTGCTTAGACTCTTATGACGTGTTTGCCCGAAGGTGATAGAGCTTGAATATTATGTTTCGAATGTGTTATCTTGTTAATATGACACATTAACTTTACTAAAGATTTTAGATCGAAAAATATTTTATCCCTAATATTTTGATTTCACAGTCAGATGTTTTTCGTCTTTCTCTCCAAAAAAACAAATTGATCTACTAGTTTATTATGAGTGTTAAATTCCGGGAGTTGGATTTTTTTGGTTAGAAAGGTCTTGTTGGTCTAATAATTGGGGATAAAGGATTGGGGTTGGATCTGATGACGCCCTGACTTTTGGGGTAAAAAAGAATGATCTCCGAGTTGATGTCTAAAAAAACCTACAATCACAACACAACTAATGACACCGTTAAAACCAGAGCCGGTTTTGAATCTGTCTTAGGCCTTCGGGTGTGAGAATAAGATCTCTGAGAAAAACTTAAGATTAAGGCGTGGAATGCCTTGTGTGTGTGATTAGGGTTAAAGCACGTACCTTGCCCTTCGGGGGGCGTAAAGGAATATTTATAGGTAGAGAGAATGAGAATGAAGAGATAAGATCTCCGTATTAACCGCCTTGTCCTTGTAATGCCACGTGTGTCGATTTGATTGGATTATGAGGAAATGACACTGAAAAATAAAGTGTCATTGGTAGGTTAGGGAACCATATGTCAGAGTTATGGAACGGCAACTCAGACGCATTCTATTGTCCCAACACCAAATTAACGGTTATTTGGACTTATGTTCCAGCTGGACAATGCTTGTTACAGAGAGATAGCTCAGACACAAAATCTCGGTCTCAGGGATAGCAGGAGGCTGGTTTTCCATACAACAAGCTAAGTTACTCAGGGCTGCTTTCGGATAAGGTGTTTTTCTGTCCCGAGCCGGTTTAGCTTTCTTTATATATGCGGCCTTGTTTTGCCCGGTCTATCCGGTCTGCACTAGCTTAGATCTGGTCTGTTAGGCTCGGGCTTATCAGGATCATGAATTAATGAGGGAGTGTTTTGAGTATTTTTATCCGGAAGACTTTAGAGAAATTATGAAAATAATATGTCTTCTTATGACATTACATTTAGGCTTGAGGATCCTATGGTGATGACAGTGGCTGAGGGCACGTGTAAGAAGAATTCAGTCTTGTCTGAGATCTGCTCAAGCTTGTCCATTTTCTTTAACATTTCTTTTGATTTTAATATGTTTGGTTGAATGACTTTTTGATTAGTAAAAGCTGGGTTGGTTGGTTGGTTTGGTGGTAATCACTGTGTTTTTTAGTGTGTCTTCTTCAAACTCCCCTCTCTCTCTCTCTCTCTCTTTCACATAGTCACACACACAGAAAAACACACACATAAATTTTCTTGATACCTGCAACTAATATCTCACCCAATTCTTCAATTTTCCCTTCTGGGTTTGTGTTAAATTTCAGTTCTTTACCAAACACCTCTTGGAATTTAACTTTTAATTTGGAAAATTTCCCCTTCTGGGTATTAAATTTCAGTTCTTTACTAAACCCTTCTTTGAATTTAACTTTTAATTTGGAAAGTTTCATCTTTTTGGGGATTTCTTGATGAATGTCTCCATGCTTGGATGATTTTATTTGATTAAATTGGATACTACTCCCTCCGTTCCTTAATATAAGTCGTTTTAGACTCTCAATTTTGTCCATTTTTATAAGTCGTTTTAGCTTTTATTTGGTCTTTTAGACCAAAATGCCCATCTTTAATGCTTCCTTGGTTTGTGTAAGGTAGTTGAAGAAAGAAAATAGTCTTTATTTGCATTAAATTAATACTAAGAGATAGAAAGGGTAATTTGGGAAGTTTAAAGAAGAGTTATTGCTTCCTTAGTTTGTGTAATTTTTGCTAAAACGACTTGTATTAAGGAACGGAGGGAGTATTATGAATATGTAAATGTTCTAAAATTTCTTGATTTTGGAGAGGGCAAAAGGAAAGAAAGATGAAGGATTTTGCTGGGACACCTGGAACTGTGACAGGTCTTGTGCTTAGAATGGCACAATGTTTCTTTGCTGCTGGTTCAATTGCTTCCATGACTACTACTAAATCCTTCTTCAATTTCACTGCTTTCTGGTAATTTCTTACTTTCCTATTTTTTTCTATCTATTTTCCATTTAAATTTGGTATGCATGTCAATATCCTCCTAATTGAAGTCAAAACCTAGTCGGCAATAATTTCTGTTCACATCAATTTTAAATTGTAGTATAAATTATGAAAGAAGCTTGATTCTTGAACTAGAATTGAGCATCAACTTGAAGATTGTTGCCTCCTTTCCCTAAAATAATTGGTCTTAAACATCCTCAATATTAAGGGTTAATGTAATTCTTTTAATTTTAAATTTAGGGTAACAGAGTATATATGAAAATTCATGATATATTTTCGGTTAGGTTTTTGAACTGTAGGAGTAAATGAGAAATTTTCCAAATGGAAAGTAGGAGTATTTGGACATAGGGATTGTTATATGATCTGTTAAATTTGATTATTGTGAACCCTAATTAAATAGAGCATGGGATACCAATTTGAAAATTTTGGGGATAACAATGTCATGTTTGGGAATCGAACTAGTTATAATACTAACTGGGACGGCCTCTCCGTTACTATTAATGGGTATTTCTTTGACTTGCTAAGCTTAGTTTACATCTATAAGTTGAGCCTCTGAAAAGAAAGTCAAGTGCCTTAATACTCCTTTCCTAGCAGAAGAAATGTAGGTAGCTAGAATCTCTCTACTTCGCTGGATAAAAATGTTAGCTTGTGGATTGTCTTCCGGTTTTCATGGGAAACAAAAATTCATGATCAAAAGTAGGCTTGATATCATAGTTTTTTCACACTATGCCATTGGATCTTTGTTTAGTGGTATACAATTAATTTTTGAAGCTTTTAACAAAATTTCCAGTAAAAGATGGTCTTTGTAATGAATTTGGTTCAAATGAACATCTGCTAGAACATCATTCCATCTAGGTTTATGTTTTCTTGGCGAATATGGTTGAGCTATATTAGCTCATTTTTCATACTAAAATAGTCTAACTCATGTGAAGCAATGTTTTAATTCTGTATTGAGCTCAATTCATCTATGTCATCTGACTCTGAGACAAAAGCTTTAAAGAACTAAATCGGAGAAATGGTGATAGGTATCCATTATTACTATTTCAATGGGACTAACTACTCATTTTTCTCTCAAATTGAGAAATAACTCTCTGGGTAAGTTCAACACTGTTTGAAGTGATTTTGACAAATCAACATAATGATTCATGCATCAATCCCAAAATGAACGATATTCCATCCCTCCCTAAATGAAAGACCTTTTTTTTTTCATTGAAGAAGATTGATTATTGATAGTATAAAAAAATATCTCTGCTTTCCACTTTCAAACTTTTAGTTCTGCAAGTTCAAAAATGAATTTATTGCAAAATTGACATGCGTAGTTACAGATTTTATCAATTTGACTTGCAAACTTTAGAAACATCAAATGTGTGTTGCCTACTTAACATTTCAAAAATTTTGATACAACTTTTTTAACACCCGTTAAAAACATAACGGGACACTAAAAAAACTATTCATCCGTCAATTTTTTGTAACATACGTTATTTTATTTAACATAAGTTAACAACTAACGCATGTTTCTTCAATCTTCATAATCAGACTTGACCAAACCCGGCAACCACCACTCATCACTCCTCTGCCACCAACCATATCCTTCCGACCACCACCACCTCATAACTCCGGGCAAAAATTGAATCACTCACTCCTTAATGAAACTCATTTCGGCCACTAACCCACCATCCCCATCCACTTATATATTTCTTCATAAAACCCAAATTTTCAACCCTAAACTTTGACAACCATATTTGAATAAGGCTTAGATTCAATTTATGTCCAAATTGGAAACAAACCCACTTCAATTTTCTCTCTAGTAAAGAACCATCTTGGCCCTTTGACCAAATTCATGTATGGGTCGACCTCGTCGGCGCCGTTGGTGGCCAGATCAAGAACATGGTGGGTGTCAAGATCGGAGAGGGGAATTCGTAGAAAAAGGGCTTGTTCTTCGGAGAAGCTCTCCAATAAAGGGCGACGGTGTGCTTGGCAGTGGAGCTGGTGCCGAAGTCGAGGACCATGTCGGATTCAACAAAATCGACGGCTTTGTAAGCAGCGATTTTCTTACAAATTAAATCATATAACCCATTCCATTTCCTTTTCTGGGTTTCTTCAGATTCCTGTTTATGAAAATTGAAATTAATCAACTAGGTTTGTTGATTGCAAGGCAGAGAGCAAAAACAATACGGCAGTGGCGGAGATGGTGTCGTTGATACTGGAAAGGGGGAGATTATGCTGAATGAGAGCAGGAGGAACCTGGGGAGCTTCCAAATATCTTTCAATTTTTCATTTTCAAAATTTTGGGGTTTGATTTATTTGGGGGAGTGTGAATGCGAAGAAAGAATATCGGTTCTTGGTTTATTTGGAATTCCAATTTGGGTTTTGATTAATTTTGATTTTGAGTGTGACGCAGCACGGAAGCGATATAATTCGTGATTAGCGCACTAATCACAAGAGTTCACAAGCGATGAACCCTCAAACACACAAATCTGGAATCCACCAGAGAAAACCTGGAATCCACCAGATAAAAGAGAGAAATCTCTTTGAATAAATTCAATTAATCAAAAGCTAACCCTAACACAATGAACTAAAAGAGTATTTATACTTCCTAACAAAATATCAAAACCCTAGTATCAATAAACCCAAAAATACCAAAACACCCTAGCTGTTTTACCGAAAAAACGAGACGAAAACTAAAATTACTGAGTTGCCGCGGGGCACGGTCGTGCCCCTTGGATGGCACGGTCGTGCCACTTATGTCGCAAGGGTCATCCTTCCTGGCGATTTTCGGCACGGTCGTGCTTGTTCTTTGGCACGGTCGTGCCAATGCTGTCGAGGCCACCATCGTTTTTTTTCCAATTTCTGCACGGTCGAGCTACCAGTCTTGCGCGGCCGTGCGATGCCTGATCTGGTCGGATCTCCTACATCACAGCCGTTCGCCGGGTGGGGCAAACGTTAGATCTGGTCGGATCTCCTACATCAGTCTCCTCCACCTCTAAAGAACTCGACCCCGAGTTCACACCGGGATAAAGAACCCCATCCGCGTGGTAGTCATACATATTCCCCGAGCTTGCATCGTTGTAAGCAAACTTCACTGGTGGACAAGCTAATTTCCACTGTTTCGGCTCGTCTCCACAAACACTACTGATCACATTCCCCACAATCCGAACACTGCTGATCACATCCCCCACAATCCGGTTAGTGTCCTCAGTCTGTCCGTTCGTGTGCAGATGTGCGGCAAGAATTTTCTCATTATGTATGAGCATCATGACCTAGGGATGGCCAAACCGGACCGGAACCGGACCGGAAAACCGGACCGGAACCGGACCGGAAAAGCCCGGAACCGGAGCAAACCGGGGAAGAAACCGGAACCGGACGAACCGGAACCGCAAGGCATGCGGGCCGGTTCAGGCTCACATATATGCCGAACCGGACCGGAACCGGAACCGTACCGAAAATCCCTTATTTTTCAATAATTTTACCGGAACCGGACCGGAACCGTACCGGAACCGGACCGAACCGGAACCGTATTGTGCCAAACCGGAACCGGGGTAAGTGCGGGCCGGTTAAGGGTCACCCATTTGACGAACCGGAACCGGGCCCGGAACCGGTTTTGGCCATCCCTATCATGACCGGTTCATTGTTCGCAACCCCTTTCTAAAAACGCAGAACAGAAGCTATCGCAATGTTGTGCTTTGCCCACTTATACATCAGAACATTATCCTTTCCCCGATAAGTACTGTCATGATCATATTGCCAAGGGCGACCAAGCAATATGTGACATACATCCATATTCAGAACGTCACAAACAACCTCCTCCTTATAGTGTTTACCAATAGATATAGGGACCCTGCAAATCCGTGACACCCTGAGTTCTGAACCTTTATTCACCCACCCCAAACTGTAAGGTTTCTCATGAGGCTCAGTTTTCAACCCTAAAAATTCAACCAATTTCCGCGAAACCAAATTTTCTGTACATCCATTACCAACAATCAGATTACATACCTTGTTCTTAACAGAACAGTGTGCTCGAAACAGATTCTTCCGTTGTCCCTCATCCTTGGAAGACAGCAGCATCTGTTGAAGTACAAATCCGACTCGCTCCCCAGACTCCTCTTCAGCAAATTCGACCCCTTCGTATTGGTTAGGGACGCCTTCTTCCTCCTCGTCTTCTGCTTCTAGAATCGCAGCCTGACGCAGCACGGAAGCGATAGAATTCGTGATTAGCGAACTAATCACAAGAGTTCACAAGCGATGAACCCTCAAACACACAAATCTGGAATCCACCAGAGAAAACCTGGAATCCACCAGATAAAAGAGAGAAATCTCTTTGAATAAATTCAATTAATTAAAAGCTAACCCTAACATAATGAACTAAAAGAGTATTTATACTTTCTAACAAAATATCAAAACCCTAGTATCAATAAATCCAAAAATACCAAAACACCCTAGCTGTTCTGCCGAAAAAACGAAAAGACGTAAACTAAAATTACTGAGTTGCCGCCGGGCACGGTCGTGCCCCTTGGATGGCACGGTCGTGCCACTTATGTCGCAAGGGTCATCCTTCCTGGCGATTTTCAGCACGGTCGTGCTTGTTCTTTGGCACGGTCGTGCCAATGCTGTCGAGGCCACCATCGTTTTTTTCCAATTTCTGCACGGTCGAGCTACCAGTCTTGCGCGGCCGTGCGATGCCTGATCTGGTCGGATCTCCTACATCACAGCCGTTCGCCGGGTGGGGCAAACGTTAGATCTGTGACCTGTCCGCCACAACGAAAACACTTATCCCCTGTTGGCTTGGCAGAAGGGTTTGTTGTTTTCTGTATTGGAGCTTTGTTTCCTGTGGAGCTACTAGTGTTGTCTGTAGTCTTGGCCTGTGGTGTTAGGCCCTTAACTGTTGTTCCATTCTCCTTATCAGTCCCTGCGTCAGAACTACCTTGTTGATTCCATTTGCGAAACGGTGTAAAATTTGTCGAACCCGAATTTTCCATAAGTTCGGCCTTCAAAGCCAGCGTGGAAGCATCCGTCAAGGTCCACACCTGATGCAAACCCATCTTCTCCTGTATCGAACTTTTCAGACCGTTGATGTAGCGTGCAACTTTCTGATCCTCGGTTTCTTCGATCTCAACCCGCGTTGTATACCTCTGAAATTCAGTAGTATACTCATCAACTGTTCTCTTGCCCTGCACACAGTTGAGATACAGTTTATACAAGATCTGTTCATAATCTGCCGGTAAAAACCTCTCAGAAATCAACTGCTTCATACGCCTCCATGTTTTAAATGGCCCATTTCCTTGCCGTCATCTCTGTCCTGCTAGTTTATCCCACCAAACTGCCGCAGTACTCTTCAATCGGATCGCCACCATCTTTACCTGTTTATTTGCACGTACCTCCATAACCCCGAAAAAGCGATCAACATCATTCTGCCAATCTAGGAAATCTTTAATCCCCATGGTTCCATAGAAATAAGGAATATCAGCCTTAATTCTATAATCATGGCGGTGTCGATTATTACCTTGATCCGGTTCTTCATCATTAACAACCTCTTCTTCGGAACTGGACTCTTCGTCATCCCGATTCTCTGCCCGTTGAGGACGTCGAACTGGATCTCGATCTGGATCAAACCTGTCTCTCTCACCCCTACGGTTCTGATTAATATTCTGATCCTGTTGAGCAGCCACCAACGCGGCAATCTGCGTTGTTAAGGCAGCGATAGTGGTGGTAATTCCATCGATATCCGCCTTTGTAGCCTGATCTCCCATAATGATTCAGTGATGCAAAAGACAGGATATGGCCTGCTCTGATGCCAACTGGCGCAGCACGGAAGCGATAGAATTCGTGATTAGCGCACTAATCACAAGAGTTTACAAGCGATGAACCCTCAAACACACAAATCTGGAATCCACCAGAGAAAACCTGGAATCCACCAGATAAAAGAGAGAAATCTCTTTGAATAAATTCAATTAATCAAAAGCCAACCCTAACACAATGAACTAAAAGAGTATTTATACTTCCTAACAAAATATCAAAACCCTAGTATCAATAAACCCAAAAATACCAAAACACCCTAGCTGTTCTGCCGAAAAAACGAAAAGACGTAAACTAAAATTACTGAGTTGCCGCTGGGCACGGTCGTGCCCCTTGGATGGCATGGTCGTGCCACTTATGTCGCAAGGGTCATCCTTCCTGGCGATTTTCGGCACGGTCGTGCTTGTTCTTTGGCACGGTCGTGTCAATGCTGTCGAGGCCACCATCGTTTTTTTTCCAATTTCTGCACGGTCGAGCTACCAGTCTTGCGCGGCCGTGCGATGCCTGATCTGGTCGGATCTCCTACATCAGAGTGTTACACAAAAGTAATGTCTGTTAAAAAAATAACGTATGTATAAAAAATTGACGAAAGAATAGTTTTTTGGAGTGTCCAGTTATGTTTTTAACGGGTGTTAAAAAAGTTGTATCAAATATTTTGAAATGTTAAGTAGGCAACACACATTTGATGTTTCCAAAGTTTGCAAGTCAAATTGATAAAATCTGTAAGTACGCATGTCAATTTCGCAATAACCTCGTTCAAAAATGAAATATGAACTATTGAAGACTACGGATATGTCGAACATGTTGGAGATTTGGTTCCCTTAGCCCATACTAGGAGTACATGGGAAGAAACAACAAACATGCTAGGATCCATATGAAAAAAAATAACAAGAAAAGAACACACGATTTGTTCACCCAGTTCGTCTACATCTAGGGGCACTACCAAGCTAGGATATTAACTAATACTCCATCCGTCCCCACCGAAATAGGATTCTTGGTCCCGACATGGGGATTAAGAAATACTAATACTTTATTACAAAAAGTGGTTTAAAAAGTAGGTGTTGTGAGTATGGAGGAGAGAAAAAGTGGGTAGTGAATATTAAATGAAAATTTGTTGTGAGGATGACAAGTGGGGTCCCATTAATAAGGAAGTAATAAAAACTTTCTAGTTTTGGATGTCCTATTTCGGGTGGGACACCCAAAATGGAAATTTTTCCTATTTCGAGTGGGACGGAGGGAGTACTCTCTTTGTCCCAAAATGATCTTGCCATATGACTATTCAAACATTTTAAGAATATGAACAATTGCTTCACTAGACATGTTTTGTTTATGCACTTTTAAGCCCAAATTATAGAAATGGGAAGAACTTTTTTGGGACAATGAGAAATGGCAAATGAGAAGGTCATTTTGGGACGAAGGGAGTATAATCGATTTTTTGTGTTACAATACTGCACACACTCTATCACTAGAACATTACCTCTCTAAACACAAATACACATAGCCCCTAAGCATGCATCCAGCCGATCGGAGTGCCCAAGGGCTCACCAAAGGTCTGTACCGCCTCTAGCTCTCTTGTGGATCATTCATCATGAAGGTTTAAATGCTTGATACTTCTGAGCTGTTACTTTTATCCATTATTCTCGTATTGAACCTTAAACCCTGTTTTATTTGAAAGAAATTGCATTTTAGACTTTCATATTTGCTTTCAATTCCTGATGTATTGGAGTTCTGTAAAGAGATTGATTATACGACATTGTAGCTAGTTGTAACTCGTTCGGGGCTGATCATTTTAATTTCCCCTCTCATCGTAGACACTATTTTTGCTCGCATATTCAACAAATATAATGTCTCGCAGTATTGTGGTATCCAACATCTGCACAGCACCGGCAGAAAAAGATTGAGAGAGTGTAGCTACTTCATGCTCCCTCTGTCCCGAAATGATCTTCATACTTTTTTCGTAGTTTGTACGAAGGTATTTTGAAGGTCTATCAATAACAGCTTTTAGATTTTCATTAGGATAATTTAATCAACTCAAATTTATTGTTCAAAATACCTTCGTAGTAACTACGAAAAAAGTATGAAGATCATCTTGGGACGGAGGGTGTATGTTATAGCATGCTACTCCCTCCGGCCCTAAGTGAATGTCCAAAGTTTACTTTGAGGGACCTTTGTTAAAATGTTAAACGTAAGCACTTTCAGTGACATACCACTCTGTCCCTCTTTAATCTACAAAGTCAACAAATTAATTATACTTTGACTAAAGCTTTACAGCAAAAATAGGTTGTTTTTTTTTGAAAAACTAAAAACTTTTAATGGGAATATTACTAATGGTGAATCAATAAAAAAAATTACTTTATTTTTAGGATGGTTATTTTTTCCATAAAGCTTTAATCACAGTATAATTAATTTGTTGACTTTGTAGATTAAAGAGGGACGGAGTGGTAAGTACATAATCTCGGAAATTAATTTCACATTCATAATCACTGTCCTGTGAAATTTCCCATGTTTCAATCTGCTAACCACACCATAACATATACTCCGTATGCCACTGGTTAAACTCGTGTAAAATCTTTTCTTACAGCTACCTAATAGCTTCAATGGGCTTACAAGTCATCTGGAGCTTTGGACTCGCATTCTTGGACGCATACGCCCTTGCCAAGAAGAAAGTCCTCCATAACCCTGGACTGGTCAGCCTTTTTGTGGTTGGAGATTGGGTCAGCATCTACCATATATTAGTCAATTCCAAATTAAATTTCTTTATTCGAAAATGAAATGGTATTCATATATTATCTCCTATTTGGACCCTATTTTTGGCAGGTTACGGCGACATTGACCCTTGCAGCCGCCTCTTCATCCGCGGGAATAACAATATTATACTTTAATGATTTGGGCGGTTGTAGTTACGGGGAGGAATGTCAAAAGTATCAAATGGCAGTTGCTTTGGCCTTCCTCAGCTGGGTATCTATAGCTACATCATCTCTAATCATGTTTTGGGTTTTGGCTGCAAGTTAGAGCCCTTCACCTTATCTAGGTTTTTTTTTTTTTTTTTTTTTTTGATGCTAGAAAGTTGCAGTAACATTTATATAGTGACTATAGTCAAAGTGAGAACGTAAAAATAGAAATACTTTGAACCACATCTAAAGTTTTGCGAAAAAGTGTAGTTTTCATTGTAAGTTGAGCAAAATTCGTTAGTAGGAACCACTGATGGCAAAGATATATTCATTCATTCATTCATTCATATCGATTGCCATCACTAATGTACCGGTTGGACAATTCATTCATTTGAATCATTCCGTAATTGTATGAAAAGTGTTTTATTTTATGATTTACTGTGATGGTATCGGTTGATGGCTTCGGGGAGATTTTTTTTTTTTTTTTTTTTTTTTTTTGGAATTGTGATGATGGGCCAGTGTTGGTGATTACAAATTGTATCTAATAGTTGCAAAATGAAACATGTAGGGGTTTTATCCCAATAGGTGAATTCAATGCTACCTGAACACTGTGAGCTGTGAAGGAGTGTTTTGTTGTAGGGTTGTAAATGGCAAAGTTTGGTCAAAGTTTGTGTGACAGACCAGTCTGTCGGTTTATTCGAACCAAATCGGGAAAAAGTTTCAATTGAACCAATAGCTTTGGTTTGGCGGTTCAACTTTTTTGGTTCAGATTTCGGTTTAGATCGTGATTTAAACTGTGATTTAGAACATCGGTTCAGATCGTGATTTAAACTGTGATTTAGAACAATTCAGATCATGTTTAGACCGCAACCGATTATCAGATTTATTTTAAAATTTAGCGATTATGGAGAAAGATTGAGGGTGCGGGAAACTAAAGAAATAGAGAGGCAGAAGGAGGAGAACGCACTACATAATGTCTGGTAACGAAAATAGCAAAGGATAAAATGAATATCAAATAAGATGCAAAAGGAGAGCTATGATTGGTCTAATGCAATGTAGGCTTTTTAATATTTCAACAATCGATGGATATTACTCAACATACAAATATATGGTTAATAAATGCATTGTTTTGGCTCGGCCTGGCGGTTTCAGACCACAGTCCGGCTTAGTTTGGTTCGGTCTAATTATAGTCTGGAGGTGTCAGACCATTAACCAAACTGAACCTTGTGGTTTACCAATCCTCCTACACGAGTCAGTCCGAGGATGATGCTGAATGGTCCAACAAGATCAATGTATTGAAATGTCTCGATTTCGATAAACTGAAAGTGAGACGGTCCGAGGAGGAGGAGGAGGAGGAGGAGGAGGAGGAGGGGTCTTAACGTATACGAGAGCACTCTGAATGCCATAAAGAGGGGATCAAGGGGAGGAGCTCACCTAAGCCGCTTAAGCCATCGCGAAAAGAAAGATGCACATCCATAGGTCGAGGGAGTAAACTCCTTTTCTGCCCCTCGTACTATGACCCCAACATCAATTTGACACTCGTACTATTGAAACAACAAATGTATGATGCGTACTATAGTTTTATTAGCAAAATTAACCAATTTACTATTCAGTTGTTAACTTTTTTTAACACACATTTTTTTAATGAGCATTAATTTATGTTAACAAAACTAACTTTTGTTATCTCCATCATCTTCACAAACCATCACAACCAGTCACCACTCTACCGAACCAACTCCACCATTTTCAATTCGCCATTCACCCAACACAACAAATACAGCAACAACAAAACTTTACGAAGACCCAAAATCCAAATTTTGGGGTTTTCAGATTTGGGAAGAAACATAAAAAATGGCAGCTCCAACCCAGATAGACAGACAAACGATGGATAAATAAGGGACTTGGGGCGATTTTTGAGTTTTTTCGCCGGATTTGCGCCGTCGGCCATATCTCCGGCACCGCTGATTATTTTGCTGATCCCAACGGTCAATATGAGCGCCTGAGTGATGCGAACATACTCCAGAAATTTGACGACGATCCAACGGTTAATTAAGCGGGAATTTGATTTTTAATATAGCGAATTTTTGGAGCTTTTCGCCAGTTTTCGCAGCCGGCCATTTCTCCCTCTCCGGCAATTATTTGGAAGATCCCAACGGTCATCATGTGCGCCTATGGGATGCGACCAAAGCCCAGAAGTTTCACGACGATCCAACGGTTAACGAAGTCGGAATTCGATTTTTACATATGCGATTTGGTTTGATTTTTTGCTGAATTTGGTTCGAATTCTGGCCATTTGGCCGGAAGTTTTGGTTTATTCATGTCCTGTTGTTGTCGCCTAGGACTCTAGAGGGGTTTACTATGGTGAAGGCAGGCATTGGAACCAGTTTGGGTGAGTTTCATGTCCCGGCGGCGGCTGCTGTGCAGGGGATCCCGTCTTGTGGCGGTGGTGATGGGGGCGGTGGTGGCGGTGGTGATGGGGGCGGTGGTGGCGGTGTTGGGCTGGGAAAGGGTGGGGTGGATGTTGGGTTTGGGAAGATGATGGAGATAACAAAATTTAGTTATAAATTAATGCTCGTTAAAAAAATAACGTGTGTTAAAAAAAGTTAACGACTGAATAGTAAATTGGTTAATTTTGCTAATAAAACTATAGTACGCATCATACATTTGTTGTTTCAATAATACGGGTGTCAAATTGATGTTGGGGCCATAGTACGAGGGCAGAAAAGGAGTTTACTCTAGGTCGAGGACCCTCCAAGATAGTATTAACGATTCATAAATTTCATTGAGTTGATGAGACTCACACACAAAACACACTCATGAAAATAAATACACCATTCTTTTTTATTAGTTTATCTGAATTTTTTGATTTGTTTCATGTTGTTCAGTAGAGTAGGGGGAGTGATTGCAGTGGCGGACCTCGACTTTTCAACCACCCGGTGCACAATTTACACTACATAAGTTCAAGTGAAGCTAATCGAGCAACCTTATGCGACTAATAATGATGATGCTGAGAAGAAGACCCTAAATTGACCTGTATGCTCAATAGTAGACGGATCATCTATGCCGGATGAAAGTGTGTAATCTGTTGTTGCTGCCCCGTCCTAGAAAGATAGTTTTATTTCATTTCTGCATGTCTGCTCTAGTGAACTTTAACAAATAATTGGCATCAATGTAGTTATCACAGTGGTACTTTGTACAGTGTACCTGTCGTGCCCCAGACCCGTGGTCCTACTTGGCCCCACGCTCGGGACACGATTGGAAGACGTTATAAAATACTTTTAAAAATTTTTCGAAATGTTCTTTTAGAAAGTTGAACAAAAACACACTTGAAGTTCAAAGACTTCACTTAACTTGAAACAAACTTTTACAAACACTTTCACCACGAAAGTACTTAGCCCGAAGGCTTACAAACTTTTAAACAAATGTACATACACCACATTAACCAAAATAGAGGTGACCATAAAAAAGTACGGTTACTCTACCCAAAGGGTTTACATTTACATAATGTAACCTTCAACAAAACAAGTCCCAACTCTTACCAAACCAACGTCCTCCCGTGCCAAGTGTCCTATCCCCTGGACCCGCCTTTATCTAAAACAGTAAACAAATAAGGGTGAGAATAAATCTCAGTAAGCTACTAAATTGCAACTATATCAACAGTAATCATATAGCATATAGCACATAACATCAATTCATAAATCACATTTAACACATAGCCCACACTCCGGTGGATACCAAGCCAAGGTTTATCCAATAACCATAACCGATGAGAATACCATCTGAGAACCCATCAAAGAAAACCATCTGAGCAGCATAAATAGCTGAAGCCGTCGGGATCCCGAAAACCAAACCATAACCAATAGAACCAAGTAACCAGAGAGGGAAATATGACACAAAGTCATAACCCAAATACTCACCAAAGGGAGCAATTCATCCCATCCAAGGCCAATCTGGACTGGGGAAACTAGAAGGCACAGTGGACACCTTATAGTGAACTTGGCTTGTGTGCCACTATAATTCTCCCACCGCCTGACTCACAAGCTCCAATGGAAAACCTTATAGTGGACTTACCTGTACCACTATAATTCTTCCATTGGCTGACTCCACAACAAGACCAGCTGGACTTTCACAAAAAGCACAGTAATGTATACTTGCTAAACAAAACCCAAGGCATTTAATCCAAGAAGGAATTAAGCCAAAAACATCACAAGATGCACACGAAAGATTTCTCATAAAGAGTCCATAATAAGGACATTTAGTCACAACCCAATCTTTTTCATCAACGACATAAAAGTCATACACATTCATGTTTAAGTCATAAGCCACCCCAAGGATCACAAAACACTTGTCCTCTTATACCCCATATAACACAAACTATCAAACCTTGGAAACAGGGGGGGTGCGCACGCCTCACCCCATAGGGTGCGCGCGCTTCCAAGGACCAGAACTTCACTATTTTTGGTTCACTTAAGGGTGCGCGCGCCTCACCCAAAAGGATGCGCACGCCTCCCTTCTCCAGTCAATTTTTGCCTAGGTTGGTAACAATGGGTGCGTGCGCCTCCTTATATAGGGTGCGCGCGCCTCCTCCTATTTTGGACCAAATCTCAGATTCTTTCTTAGTTCAATTTTTACTCCTTCCGTCCCACAAGCATAACATATATACTACACAATTTAGTACACAACATTAGAAACTCTCATTATAGTTACAACTTGAGTTCATAAACATTCACAATACCCAGCTAAACCAAATTCATATACTCCATTTGTCCCAAAATTACAAGTATAGCAAATATTACCCAAATCACAAAATTAACAAGTAGGAGTATCATATATAGCATATATGACTATTTTAATATTTAAAGGGGAATTAGTAACTTACCTATTTCCGGAAAAAGTATCGTTGAAATAAGTTTTGTTCGGCTAGAAATGACCTATTCGACGCCCTGATCATTTTTATATAATTAGTTTTTAAAACGGGTAAGTAAATAAAAAGAATTAAATCGAAATGGGTTGAACTTACCTTTTTCTCTTAACCCTAAACTGAACGAGGAAGAAATGTTGCTGATGAAAGTATACACAGAGAAGGGAGAGAAAGAAGATATTTATACTAAAGTTTTCTACCCATTTTCTAACTTTGGTCATTTGACTTTCAAATTCAACACTTAAGCCCCTTAACTTATATTTTCAACAAAGACCCTAAAGTTTCAACTTAATCATTTAACTCCTTTAATCATTATTTTTACTAACTAAGTAAATAACACAAATAATCAAGTAAGATGTGCAAATCATAAAATATGATGCAACACATAAAATGCACATATAAGTCAAATAAAAATCCCCAAAAATATAAAATAAATAGGGACGGGTTTTGGAGTCGCTACAGTACCAATAACTAGTTTTATAATTTATTTGGATAAATATTTATTTCTAAATTTCTGGTCACAATTAAGTACAATTGACCACCAAAATATAAAGTGACTAACTTTTTGAAACCGAGGGAAATACTTTACAAGACCTGAGAGAACTCTTAAGTAGATTTGCATATCCAGTTGAAGACAAAATCTCATATGCATCCGCCGCACAATCTCATATGCATCCGCCGCACAATCTCACATGGTGCGGCAACCTTGGATTGTTCCGCTGCTTCTCGCAGCCACTTGTTGCACTACAACCGACCGTTGGATCCAGCCCTCCATCTTCTCAGACCGCGACATGTGTCTTCCTTAAAAAAAAACTCCAATAACTTTAAAATGCTATATCTTGAGATTTATAACTCAGAAAAAAATTAAAAATACCGTTGTGTTCGTCTCGATGAGACGAATAAAACTATATAGGTCATGATATGGTTTGATTTTTTTTTTTAAAAAACATTTTTTTTTACATACAAAAAGTTTGAGTTGCTTGTCAGCTGAATGTAACACTTTGTTCCAGTAAAAGTAACAGTTTCATATTCAAAAAGTAACACTTTTATAGTCAAATGTAACAACAATTTTACAAAAAAAAATTTAAATTGTTTTGATAGTTTTTGTGGTTAAAAAAAGTAATATTTGAAGTGTAACAAAGTGAATATATGATTATAATTTTTTATATAGATGAATGTAACATTTTTATTCAGTAAATGTTACTTTTCTTCTTTAAAAAAAGAGTAAAAATTCATATATATAATCGGGTTTGCATTTCAATTGTTACTTTCTCAATAAAAAATTGTTACATTTTCAAATATAATGTTACATTTAAGAATATAATCGGTTACAATTGAGGAAAAAAATATTACATTCATTTTTTTATAAAATGTAACGTTAGTTTAGTTTGTTAATCTTATGTTAATTTTGAAAAAAAAGTGTTACATTTGAAAAAAAGAGTGTTACATTCTTTTATAAAAAGTGTGACATTAGTTTAGTAGTCAATCTTTATGTTATCTTAATCTATTGCAGCAAAATTGTGGTACATTTAAAAAAAAAGTGTTACATTTGAAAAAAAAAGTGTTACATTTGAAAAAAAAGAGTGTTACATTCCTTTATAAAAAGTGTGACATTAGTTTAGTTGTCAATCTTTATGTTACCTTTAATCTATTGCAGCAAAATTGTGGTACATTTTGAAAAAAAAAATTGTTACATTTGATAAGAAAAAAAATGTTACATTTCGTTATAATAAGTGTTACTTTTGTTGGGAGGAAAAAAAGGTTGGGGTGGCACAAAAAAAAAAAAATCTCAGCAGAAAAAAAAATCTCAGCAGAAAAAAAAGGAAGGTCGGTTCCTGTCGCACGGTGCAACCGCCGCACAGGAGACCGCCTCCCAGTTGAATAAAACTGAATTGATTCCCATCAGGAGATATTGGCTATGATTGATTCCCTTTAGTGAAAGATTTAAGAAAAAATAATTATATTAATAAAAATTTAAAGCAAATACTACCCCCTCTTTTCAAAATAATAGCCCCGTTTGATTTTTCAAAAATTCAAAAATTATTTGTAAGTTTTTATAATTCAGTAATTTTCAAATGAGACTAACTTTTGGGGACAAACAAAAAAAGAAAAAAAAATGTGACGATCATTTTGGGACAGAGGAAGTATAATGTTTAATTCTTTACTAATGATATTGCAGGAAGCAAGTGGCAACCTTCTCATCATTACCATTATTGTTATAATGGTCATTATTATATAGTGTTTACTTTTTTAAATCACTATATTTCTGTTGGTGCTTGTGCTGATAATGGACAAAGTTAGTGATAACTTACGTGGTCATCACTTGTCACTGCATTTGTGGTAATGCAAAATTGTCATAATTCACATTATACAGAATAAGTGTATATTTTATGATTAATTAAAGCAACCTTATTACATTTTGTAATATTATTTGGTTTCCGATTCATAGAGGTATGGTTGAATAACAATTAAAGAACTTTTCTACTATATATTCAAATTTGTTCGTTTGGGTAAAAAAAAAAAAAAAAAAAGCGCAAATTGCAATTTGGTTCCTGACATTACATAAGTTTGCAATTTTGCTCCCAACTGTTTAATTTCGCAATTTAGTATCCTAACATTTACATTTTTTTGCAATGTGGCTACAAAACTAACACCCAATTAAAATTCTAACGAAATAACACCCATGTGACTAGCACATATCTTTTAAATGGATAAAATGATCATTGAACTTCATTTTTAATAAGATCATCACATTTTTTTTTGGACATAAATACCCTTTCCGATTAAGATAAAGTATCCAGTTTTAAAGTTGTATGACTTCTCTCTCTCTCCTAGCTTAAATATTTTATGAATTAATTTAATGAATTTGCTGGTTTGATTATATTACATATTAATTTTCTTCCAAAACAATCTAACAAACTAAACGTAAAAATTCTCTCTTATTTTAATTTATTTAATTGAGATTAAACATGTATGTCTTTTCTCTCTTTCCTGTCTTTAATTTGGATAATTAAGTTAAAAAAAATTACTCTCTTATCATGCCATTTGCAACAATAAAATCATTACTTATTTCCTTTCACTTGAAGAAATTATTTAAGAAAATTTATTTCACTTCAAAAAACGCTTACTAAATTATCGTAAATGGTCTGCATAATTATTTTGAGTTATATTCTAACATAAAATGTACTTATATATATATATATATATATATATATATATATATATATATATATATATATATATATATTTGCAACATATTTATAATTCCTAATTATATAATTTTTAAAGTATTTTAGTTTCTTTTTATTATTAAAATAAAATATTAAATTATGGTTAGAAAAATAAATGAATTTATAAATATTACCTAAATTATAAGTACAAAATAAAATAATATATATGCCTAATTTAATTTAATCTATATTTTCTAAACTACAAAATGAATAAAGTAAATAACAAAAGAAAACCTCACATGACCGGTACATGGCCTCTTGAGAATGACTATTTTGTTCATTTAATAGACATGTGCTAGTCACATGGGTGTTATTTGGTTAGATTTTTAACTGTGTGTTAGTTTTGTAGCCACATTGCTAAATAATATAACTGTTAGGATACCAAATTGCGAAATTGAACTGTTGGGAGCAACATTGCAAATTTATGTAAATGTTAGAAACCAAATTGCAATTTGCCCCCAAAAAAATAAAAAAAATGATTCATTAGAGACTCATTCATTTGATTTCAACCCCGAGTCTACAAAATGCTTGGAACGGCCGAATCGACCATAGCTTTTTGTATGTAATCACTTGATTGGCATAGCGTATAATTTATGTTTAGAAACATTAGACTGTGGCACTGAAACTTGGGGTCCTGAATCCACCATAGCATAAGTTAAATATATATTTCAACTATTGGTATATCAAGAAAGTGACTCCAAATCTTTTGTTGTCTTTTCTCAAAAAAAAAAAAAACTCATTCTTTCTCGTTTTAGGGTTCTTGCTTTCCTTTTCTGTCTGTCCTAATTTAAGGTTCTTATATTATTTTACTACCGAAAATGGACAATCAGCCGACTTATCATTCTCACAACAAAAACTCTCTACCCACTTTCTCTTTCCTGTTTTACTTCTCATACTCACAATATTTACTTTTTCATAATCTTCGTGCAAAGTCAAAGTATGAACATCAAATTGTGACAGAGATAATTACAAGTCAATGGCATGTACTACACTCACTATTACACCAAAGGTAACATACTCATTCCGTCTTTGAAAAATTATGTTGAACAAAATACTCATCGAGTTCCTTTATATATTACCCCTCTTTCTTATTATAAGGGAAATAATAAAGTTACAAAAGATGGCTACAAAATGTGGGTTACAAAATGAGGTGTCATAATTGTGTTGATGTTTTTAATTGGAGTGTGCCGGGTCCACTATCGATGTAGCCATTGAAATATCGCCACCACATCTTGTATCCTTCATTTTGTAAACTTCTTTTGTAAGCCTAGCATTGCCTTCTTATATAGACAAGCAGTTGGGAGAGCAAACACTTAGCAGTCTGAGTCTCTCTCTCACTCACACATCCAAACTACTATTAGAAGCTATCCAAAAACTGTCTTCCTGTTACAACTCTTTGTGATGAAGAATCTTGAGTTTCTAGCACACAAATGATAAATCAGCAGTTTTCAAATATTGAACAAGAATCACAAAGATTTGTTCTTGTAGAAATCACATTCCCAAGCAAATCCCTTTAGTAGGTATATTTTGATGTGATTAGAATTCGATGGGGACGGAAACTACTCGTGGTCTTATGGCTAGTTACAGGCAATACAAGCCTCACCTCCTTATGGTCATAGCACAAATTTGCTATGCATTTCTTTATTTCATCACAGACTCATCCTTCAAACACGGGATGAACCCTCATGTTTATATAACCTATCGTCATATTGTAGCTGGTTTTGTCATGCTTCCATTTGCCTATTTTCTCGAAAGGTACGCAAAACAATATAAATTCATCACGTGAGTTCATATATTAACATTATAATTAGTTTACACTCAGAAATATAATGATTATTCCGTTCAATGATGTTTTCGCACAAATTTCATTCCACGATAGTGTAGATAGCATTGAAGGAAATCACGATCTTATTATATGCTTACAAGCGCTTATGATTGATGAGACTAATACCCTTTTGTCTTTGTTTCAGAAAAGTAAGGCCAAAGTTGACTCTAGCTCTATTTCTGGAGATTTTCGTTCTTTCTATTCTAGGGTAAGACCATACGAAAACTCTGTTTCTTTAGGTTTCATATTTTTTTCTCTTTTTTACTATGTTAATAGTTTTTCCGTGCGTGATGTGTGATTAAAACAGGATAAGTTCGACTCTAAATATGTACTTTGCAAGCTTGAGATACACCAACCCAACTTTTGTTGCATCAATGGTCAACTCCATAGCTTGTGTTACTTTCGTTATAGCAGTTGTACTCAGGTAACTTCATCAAATTCACCAAATGTCAAAGAGCCCTTTTGGTTAATGATCTATGTTTTTATTGCTTAAAATTTAAACATACTTCCTCTGTCCCAATTCAAGCTTCTTACTATGACGGTACACGCTTATCGAGAAACCAGTAAAATGGGTAAACAATTATAGTGGGTTCTCGGTATAATTGTCCAAAACACTACTTATAAGTCAAGTGGATGAAAGTAGCTAGGTTAAGTATGTAGTGTTTTTTTTTTTTTTTTTGTAATTCTATGAAGAGGATAAAGTATGTTAGAGACATTATCCCACATCGGGAATTAACAAGCCATGCCTTGACTATATAAGGATCCTGGGCTACTCCTCCCATAGCCAATTGGTTTTGGGATGGAACCTTAGACTTTATCATGGTATCAGAGCTGGCCCAACGGCCCACGATGTTGCTCCGCGTCACCCGATTAAGTCCACGTTGTAAGCCTTTGGCAATGCCCGGCTACACGTGAGGGGGCGTGCAAGCCATGCCTTGACTATATAAGGATCCTGGGCTACTCCTCCCATAGCCAATTGGTTTTGATTCACTATTTATGGTTTTGATTCACTATTTATGAAAAAAGCAAAGAAACTTACAGTGAGACAGACCGAAAAAAAAGTAAGAAGCTTAAATTGGGATGGAGGGAGTACAATTTAGTGATCTATATGCACACAGTATCCTTGTTATTTTCTAAACTTGACATGAATTTTTCTTGTAGATTGGAGGTTGTTGATATAAGAAATCCTCGCGGACTTGCGAAAATTCTTGGAACTTTGATTTCACTGGGAGGTGTATTGACCATGACATTGTACAAAGGACCCATTATGAGAAACATAGGGAATACATCTATCCATATTTCAGGTGACACAAACATCCATGAGAATTGGTTGAAGGGCTGTGTTCTTACTGTTATAAGCTGCATAACATGGTCCATATGGTACATAATGCAGGTTTCTTGCTCGAACTCTCACCATTTCTCCGTTTACTTCAAATATTTATCAGGTTTTTTGTAGAATTACAAATTTAATAAGTCAAAATTTAAAACATTTGAATCTTTCATGAAAATGAGGGAGTAAGTGTTATCGACAAATTTAGTATCTTTCTTAAAACTTGTCATTTATATGGGGGAGTTATTTTTCTTTTAGAAAATGGTCACTTGTTTAGGGATAAAAGAACAATCCTTTGGTTATATCAGCAGCGAAGCCACTTTGAAAAAAAAAGTTACTGTACTATCTTTTACCACTTATATAATAAGAAAATTTCAGTTTCGATCCCCTATTCTTGAAGGAAAAAAAACACGTAGTTGTAATTTGACCCCCCTGCTAGTTAAATTCTTATATTATTATGCAACATTTTACGTATTTACTTGGAAAAAATTCTTACGTGTTTACTACTCCCTCTGGCCCTAAATAAATGTTCATTTTCAAGAAATTTTGGAGTAGTTCTTTTTTCTTTACTGTTATTGACTTATACGACGGTGCACAGGCATACACATTGAAAAGATATCCAGCACAACTCTCACTAACGACGTGGATGTGCCTTGTCGGAGCTGCACAATCTGCTGTTTTCACAGCCATAATAGAGCCTAGAAAAGCTGCTTGGGTAATTGGTTTCAACATTGATCTCTGGTCTACCATCTATGGAGTAAGCATAAAATTTAATGTCTAAATATTTTTTTCTTTTCAACCTAATTATAATATATACCTTCAATAAAGTAATTGCTTCAATAATTTCATATGCAGGGCATAGTGATCTCTGGTTTATTAATATTCATTCAACTTTGGTGCACAGAAGAAAGGGGACCGGTTTTTGTGACAATGTTTAATCCCCTTTCCACCATATTAGTTGCAGTTGTCGCGTACTTTGTCCTCGGTCAAAAACTTTACACGGGCAGGTAATATTTGGATGGGATATCGACAAGTTCAGTTAATCATTAACATGATCACATTTATCAAATAATTAGAAAATACTTACACATTAAATAATTTTAAGATATACTATAGGCTACAACTATGTATTTTGATCATTTGCGTAAAATTGACACATAGAGATCGTATTAAAGTTCATATTTTTTTTTTTTATTTTTGGCTTGTTCAGTGTTGTAGGGGGAGTGATTGTGATTGCAGGGTTGTACTTGTTGTTATGGGGCAAAGAAGAAGACCAGGAAGTACAGATGAAGCAAAAATGTGTAACTCATGATGATGAAGAAAATCCCAAGGCACAGCCATTCACTTCAGTTTGAAAATAACATTTTTTTTTTTTTGTAACTGGATGATTATTTAATGGAGTCTTTAATCGGTTGTGGACGTAGTAGCCCAAAGCTACTGGTGTAAATTATGTTAAATCTTGTTACTTTCATTTTCTTGTTACTTTTGTCGTTTGTCCAAATTAATGGCGTTGCATATCCAATAATAATAATCCATGATCGTCGAATAGCAACTGAACGGAGATTATGAGAATAAGACTGAACGGAATTGAAACAAGACGGGATTGAAACCCTAATAATTGCACAATGGCAAATCTAATTTTTATTAATCAAAACACTAATTTTCGGATTACAACTTTGAGGCTATTTTATAGCACTCATAAAACTTGGAAAACAAGAAATAACATCCTAAAATAAAGCCTAACCTATAAGGTAACCTAATAGAAGTCTAAAACTACTAAATCAAAGCTAAATCTACTCTAAAACCTCTTATAATCATCCTACTACATTTAATTCCGAAAATAATAATAAAATAACAATTAATTAAAATAAAACTCATATTTATCCCACTTTTATCATCATACTGCATCATTCTCCTCTTCTTAGAAAAATTCGACCTCGAATTTGAGTCGTTGCTTTTTGGAAACAAGACGGGAAACAACTAATAAATTGCGTCCCATTAGATTCGCCTGATGATGATGGTAATCTCATTTATAATCCATGCATAAATAGTTGTATAACGGATTACATATTCAGATATTTGGTTTCATGATGGGTCAAAATAAACAGAGTGTGATACATAGGCAATTTCAGCACTATGTTCTCCCAAGTTATTGTTTTATTTGTAGGGAAATTTGAATAATTCTGACAAATAGAAGATAAGGACATAGGGGTTAAATATGAACTTCATTATCTCTATATAACGTCTCCGTCTTCAATTTTTGTTGGTTCATTCATCTGCAACTGATAAAATGAATGTGGCTTGAGATCTTCACCATTTTCACAAGTCAGATGAGGTTGCTTTGCTACATTGACCTTGCGATTCTTGATCACGTTCTTTCCCCCACAGAAGCAAGTACAGACCCACAATGACAATTGTTCCTCCTACTATGCTAAATAAGATCAATTACAAAACAAAGTTTAGAAAAAAACTCTTAATACAAAATTAAACAGTATTTCCTCCTCTCTTTCTCTCTAAATTTTACAGTACAAAACGTTCTTTCCTTTTTTGCTTCTTGATATATAAATGTGTTGCTGCAAGGAAAAACAAACGTTCGTGGATAGTCGTAGATGGACCATATGTTGAGACAAGATTTTGGGTTGTAAAGTTATCGATATAAGCTGCTAATATTAATTGAAAAGATTTTGCGAAAAATATTAAATTAAATAATAATTCATTCCTTATGAATGGCACTTTTTTATATTTGTATTCGAATAAATATTACCTGCCCAAGTAAAGCTTTTCACCGAGGACAAAATATGCTAGCAATGCTGCTAATATTGTGGAGAGGGGATTAAATGTTGCCACAAAAACTGGTCCTTTTTCTTTTGAGCACCATAGTTGACAAAACACTATGAAAGCACAAGCCACCACTCCCTGTAAAATTCCTCATTTTAACTTAAGTCAAAAAAATATTAATAACAGAATTTAATTTGTCTTAGATTTCACACGCACCGAATAAATGATAGCCCAGAGAGTAATGTTAAAACCAATAGTCCAAGCAGCTCGGTTGTGCTCAACAATCACAGCAAAAACAGCCGATTGTGCAGCTCCAATAAGGTTAACAGTTGTAGTAAGTGAAAGTGGCGCTGGATAGCTTTTTACAATATATGCCTGCAAAAGCGTATATAAATTGCGTCCCGTTAGATTCGCTAGTAAGTGAAAGTGGCACTGGATAGCTTTTTACAATATATGCCTGCAAAAGCGTATATAAATTGCGTCCCATTAGATTCGCCTCATGATGAAGGTATTTAATTTGAACAACATGCATATATCGTTGTGTAACGGATTTGGGGCCTATACACAGTCCGACTGCACAACAAACAGATTGCAATGTAATTCATCTTATTATAAAGTGTAACTCATGTTAACTATAAATGTATTTTTACTCTTTGAACGTAAAATGTAATTGACCTATTATAATTTAGGATGTAGCTGATTATGTTACTATAAAATGTAACTCATCTACTATAATATAAATTGGTGCGTACGAACCTGCATTATATACCACAAAGAGCATCCTATGCAGCTCATGATTGCTAAAATCGAACCCTTCAACCAATTCTCGTTATTTATTTCTCCTCGTGTTAAATGAATAAGAGGATGGCCAAGGTTTTTTAAGATTGGCCCTTTGTACAATGACATAATCATTGCTCCGGTTAGAGAAAATAGTGTTCCGACTATTTTTGAAATGCCGCGAATGTTTAGCAGATCAAGAACCTCTAATCTGCAAGAAAATTTCTTGTTCACATTTGCCAGACAGTTAGAAAATGAAATTGAGAGCACTCTTCAATGTAAAAATTAGTAAAACTTTCAAAAATAGAGTGCTTGTATTAATTAATTATTACCTAAGCAAAATTGCCATAACAAAAGTCAGGCAACCAACAGTGTTGTAGATGGAAGCAACAAAGGTTGGAGAGGTGTACCTCAAGCTTGCAAAATACATATTTGGAGTCAAACCTAGCCTTGAAACATATTCACAATATTGTTTTTGGTTAGAATAAAAGAAAAACTAAATTATACTCCCTCCGTCCCAGACTAATGTTCTTACTTTCATTTTTGTTTGTCCCAGACTAAAGTTCTTAGTTGCTTTATTACCTAAAATGGACAATGAGATCCACTTGTCATTCTCACAACAAAAACTTTTTACCCACTTTATCTCTCCTACTTTATCCTACTTCACTTTTCATACTCACAACATTTACTTTTTCTTAATCTCCGTGTAAAGTCAAACTAAAAACCTTAGTCCGGGACGGAGGGAGTAACAGTCAACATATATTACATAAAATAAAATAAATGAATGTGCGAATTTGGGTTATCTTACCCTATGAGCGCAAAAACAAAAAGCTGCATTGATAAAGCAGCTGTCAATTTTGGCCTTGATTTTCTGTATGAAATGAGGAAAAACCAAACTTAGGATTCGAGAAAATAATAATCTGTCTCTAAATGAATGTTTATATAAAAATAAAAAATTGTCCCAAAATGAATGTTTTTTTCTGGAAAAAAAAAATGTCAATCTTTCGGTTTTTCTCCAATTTTTTTTCACTAATCTCTTTATAGTTGCAAAACCAAATGTTTGGAAAGTGAATAACAAAAATATTTATGAATCATTCCAATTTAATACTACAAGAAATAGAGATTCTCAGAGTGACCTTTAAAATGAAATATGGACATTGATTTAGGAACGGAGAAAGTACTTACCTTTCAAGAAAATACGCAAATGGAAAGAACACAAGGCCAGCTAAAATATTTCTATATGTTACAAAGACATGAGGATTTTGGCCATGTTTGAAGGAGGCTTCTGTGATGAAGAACGTAAATGTATAGCTTAACTGAACCACAACCATAACAATGTGGTTTGAATCTCGTATACGTTCCCATCAGACCGGTCCTGCCAGATTAATTACCCTTCTATTTTAATTAGTCTGATCTCCATAATTAACAGGTTCGGTTAGTGCAATTAGTATCTATAAGTATACAAAGATGTGTGCTTATTGATCACACATATTGGGCATCAATGCTGTTAATTAATTGATTCACCACTAATTCCTTTTTAATGAAAAAGAAGTATATTTGCTTTAGGCTCATTACAATCTGATACCTACTGAAGGAAAATATTCTCATTTAACTTTTTGGATACTGATTTAGGTTCTTTTATTGCAAAGCTTTTGTATGGGATTCCATGTAGTATTTTCTTAACCATTTTCAATAATTAATCTGAAAAAAAAAGGAAAAGAAAATAACCAAGATAATGATGAAACTCTGTACCAACTTGGTGTTCAATTTAAGTTCATGTTTATTATTCGGTAAAAGTGGCTCGATCTTGGAAAAGATCTAATCTCCCCCCCTCCCTCCCTCCCTCCCTCCCCCCCTCCCTCTTTATTTATTGTGTTGTTAGTAATTCATTATATAATTTCTGCTGGTTTGTACTACAATTATTGGCTACAACAATAAATAGAGATAAACACTATAGATCCGTTGATTGTCGCAACAATACCGGAAGAATAGCCTTCAATAACCCATTGATTCGAAGAATACTAGGAAATTGGCATCAAAAGGGAAGAAATCCACTTTCGGGAATAAAGAACAACGTTCAATACTCAAATTTTATTAATCAACAACTAATTTCGGAATTACAAAAAGACCTATTTTTATAAAGCTCCCAAGACTTGGAAATCAAGTCAAACACTTCTAAAAACAACCCTAACCTATAAGGTAACCTAATAGAAGTCTAAAACTACTAAATCAAAGCTAAATCTACTCTAAAACCTCTTATAATCATCCTACTACATTTAATTCCGAAAATAATAATAAAATAACAATTAATTAAAATAAAACTCATATTTATCCCACTTTTATCATCATACTGCATCAGTTTACCTTCACGTAATTGTCTCAATAAACATAGATAGGCTCTTCAAGTTCTTCGTTGTAGATTGGAGGTTTGTCTCAATCGACAAAAGCTTCTTCTTCACCCGTTGAAGATGTGAATGACCAGTTGAGATTTTCTTAAATATTTTCATCATAACTTGTTGCAATGTAAGGTTAAGCCAAGCGATGAGTAGCCTTTTTATGATCTATGATGTCCTTCTTGCTTGTTAATGTTTTAATGCACGTAGGGATACAATAACAGTGTAAGAAAAAAAAAAAAGGTACTCCCTCTGTCCCTAAAAAAATTGTCCAAATTATATTTTAAGGACATTTGAAAATTTCTATGTTTCATACGATTTAGTGGCAATGATTCATATATAATAAAGTAATCCTCTTTCCAAATGTGATATCTTGCAACTAAAATCACCTTCCATTTATAGCACAATGGCTTTAATAAAAATAACCTTCATTATTTTTGACAGCCATACCCTTAGCTGTAGACTCATCGAGCCCTTAAAACTTTGACAGTCATGATGCTAATATTTTTAATTTTTGTTGAATAACCATGGTCAATTTGATGTGATTTTTGAAAAAGGAATAAGAATGTGGATCTATGTCAGCCCAAGAAAATTCATATCTCACAATATTCTTCATTAGCCGCCCCCAATTTTAGGAAGTTATTGAGAATTACATTAACTTTTATCCAATTTACTGTTACGTGAATAGTAACAGGGAACAACAGTTACTATTCACCAACGGCTACATTAACTCCCACGATCTCTCTCCACTTCACTGTTCAACTCGCCCTCTATTTCACGATCTATTTACTTTTTTCATTTAAATAACTCTCAAAAGTAGCTCTCTCTCTCTCTCTCTCCCAAAAATTAAACCTATTCCTTCGAAATTTCATCTTCCTCAAAATCTAACCTATGTTCTGAATCAATTATGCCTATGCCTCATGAAGACTTTAAAGAAGCTTTGAACTGAGAATTCATCTTCTATTTTTCTCTCTTACGTTCTTTGTACAAAATACAACATTATATACTTCAAGAATCCTAAGCTAGAAAGGAAAAATAAGTAGCTAAGTTTGGTTAGTATTCTGCTCTATCTTGGAAAATATGGCAGAACATATGAGAGAATACTTGGCCAAAATATATGATTATCAAATCACCAGAAGATCTGGCTAGAATCCTTCACGTATCAACTCCTTCACTCCCCCTCAAGATGGCGCATGAAGGTCACGAATGCCCATCTTGCCCACCAAAAATTTAAAACGTGCTGCCCCGAGAGGTTTCGTAAATAAATCTGCAACCTGATCGTTAGTTGAGATTTTACAAGGCACAATATCTCCAGAGGCAACTCTTTCTCTGACAAAGTAACAATCCATTTCAACGTGTTTCGTACGTTCATGAAAAACTGGATTGCTCGCAATATGAGATGCTGCTTGATTATCACAATGAAGGTTGGTTGCTTCAGTTTGTGGGGCTTCCAGCTCCTGTAATAACCAACGAAGCCAGACGACCTCACTAACAGTCGTCGCCATAGCACGGTATTCCGCTTCTGCTGATGATCGAGACATAACCGACTGTTTCTTACTTCTCCATGATATTGGGGCTCCCCCTAATGATATAAAGTACCCCGTGCACGACCGTCTTGTCATTGGGCATGCGCCCCAGTCTGCATCACAAAAAGCCTCAAGCTTTAAGTTGTCGTGTGCTGGTAGGAACAACCCCTGCCCAGCTGTGCCTTTGAGAAATCGCAGTACGCAAACTGCTGCATCCATGTGCGTACGTAGAGGTTTCGAAACAAACTGACTCAACCTATTTACAGCAAACTGAATATCAGGTCGAGTAACTGTCAAGTAGAGCAGGTGGCCAATTAGTTTGCGATATTGTGATGCGTCAATGAGGGGGCTGTCATCGTCGGAACTAAGGTGCATGTTTTGTTTCATTGGGAATGCACTCGGCCTGCCTCCTGTAACCCACTTTCCTCCAAATTATCCAAGGTGTATGTGCGTTGACTAAGTACAATCCCTTTCGTCGATCGCGCAACCTCAATCCCTAAAAAAATACTTTAAGGGACCTAGATCTTTAATGCTGAACAAATCATCCAAATGCTTCTTGACACTAGCAATCTTAACCTTGTTATCTCCAACAAGGAGAACATCATCTACGTAGATGAGAGCTGCCACGTATGTGTCCTTTTGTTTAAAAATAAACAATGAATGATCCGCCTGAGATTGCTTGAAAGCGATCCCAAGAAGTGACGTGGTAAACTTGTGATACCAGTTACGTGAGGCTTGGCGAAGACCATACAAAGACTTGTGGAGCTTGCATACTCTAGTTTCCCCTTCCTTTGCAAACCCTTGCGGTATTTTTATATAAACATCTTCCACCAAGTCACCGTGAAGAAAAGCATTATTCACGTCAAGTTGGTGAATTTCCCATTTCTTCTTTGCTGCGACCGCCAAGATACTCCGCATGGTGACCAATTTTGCAACGGGGGCAAAAGTCTCGTGATAATCGATACCCTCGATCTGCTTAAAACCTTTTGCCACTAAACGGGCTTTGTGCCGTTCAATCTCCCCATTGGGTTTGTATTTTATCTTATACACCCACTTTGAGTCAACTGCTTTCTTTCCCGGTGGCAATTGTTCAAGGCTCCATGTCCCATTTTCTTCCAAAGCATGTACCTCTTTTTTCATTGCACACCGCCAATGTTCACTTTTCACTGCTTGATGATAATACTTAGGCTCATCATGTGATATGATGGCCGCAAGGAAGGCTTTATGAGGTGAAGAAAAACGATCATAAGAAACATAATTGGAAATAGGATATACCTTCGAGACCTATGGATTGTTGATAGGCGGCGCATGGTCAATGGAACGTGGCAACTCGACAACATAGTTCTCCAAATGCTTGGGTTGATGTCTTGTCCTTGTGCTGACTCGCTGCCCTTTAGTTTGTTCAACCGGCTGATCATGTTCAGATTGAGAAATAACATTATTGGTAGCTTCGTTGTCATCCAAACAACCTTGGCTCGTCATGGGTGTCTCGGAATCCTTCACCTCAAAATCATCCTCAAACACCTCACTGATTCTATTAGGTGTCACACGTGCTGGTGGGTCAAGAGTCATGGTTTTGAAGGGGAAAATATTCTCAACAAATTTCACATCCCGGGAAGTATGGATTTGTTTGGTTTCAAGATCAAACACACGATAGCCCTTTTGAGAGTAAAGATACCCAACAAAAACACAAGGTCTGCCTCTTTCCCCAAATTTATCTCCCCCTTTCTTATTATCCCTCGCATAGACAAGATACCCAAAAACACGAAGATGATCAAAAATGGTTTTCTTTTGGAGTAAAATTTCGTGGGGAGTTTTATTATTTAAAACTTTAGATGGCAGTCGATTGATAAGATATGCTGCTGTATGAACACACTCTCCCCAAAAACGTTTTGGTAGTCCTGCCTCAAAGCGCAAGGCCCTAACCATTTCTAAAATGTGTCAATGTTTTCGTTCTATGACTCCATTTTGTTGGGGTGTGTCCTGTTGGTTTTGGTGCCCTAGGCACGTTTGTTAAACGTTGTATAAGTTATCATTTTATTCATAATAATAAATAGATAATAAGATTATTATTATGGCTCGTGTTTGCTTATAATAATCTCCGTCCCTAGAGCTTGTTAAGCACTAGTATAAAGGCTAAATGATCAT
The DNA here is from genome assembly GCA_026119855.1 of Campanula takesimana. Classification (NCBI taxonomy): domain Eukaryota; kingdom Viridiplantae; phylum Streptophyta; class Magnoliopsida; order Asterales; family Campanulaceae; genus Campanula; species Campanula takesimana. The sequence continues at coordinate 127,854 of JAOWBW010000377.1, forward strand.
GGGATGATCATGGTAGATTTATGGGTACTTGTTTGGAACAAGGTACTGGACATGACCCGCGGTATGAGATTTATGTCATGGTCGATGTCATATATAAATCTCATATTAGTTATGTCATTTGAATCCTTAGACATGAAGTTATTATAGTCTTCCACTTGATGAACATTATGTTTGACATATTCAAACGCTGCCTTAACACGGTAGTTATAAAGGGTATGATTGGCATGATTGGATTCACGTAGGGAAGAATAATAAGCCAAATGGATTTGTCCCTCTTCGGAGAGATGTCAAGCTTGGGCCCCTCGAAGGAATGATGTTGGTGAAATTTTTGGCCAAACTCAAATGGATTGATTGGATTAATGTCATTTGGATTATCAACATATTCGGGATCGAGAAAAGTTTTGAACAAAACAAGTTGACTTGTTGACCATGACTTGTGTTCAAAGACATCATGGACAAAGGGATTATGACATGTTCTAAAAGGAATGCGAACTTGTATCTAGTTACACTATTTGGGTAGGTATGACGGTTTGCTAGAACCTAATCATATCTTATGGGTTCATGTTTGAACCCATTGCCAACTTAGTGTAATCCTAGAGGGTCACACACAAATAGAACGAATCGTAAAGGACTAAATGGGAATTATGGAAAAATATCAGTGTTTGGCTCTGGCACGGTCGTGCGCCTTAAAATGGCACGGTTGTGCCATAAATCCAAACCAAGGCAAACCTGTCGACATGATTGGCACGACCGTGCCAAATTACCAAGCACGACCGTGCCGAAAATGGGCGGCTGGGGAATTCGCGCGGACTAGATGGCACGACCGTGCCAGATTGTAGGGCACGACCGTGCCAGTCAAGTCGGCCAGAATTCCTTGTTGCCTAATTTGGTGACGGGATTTAGGTTTCCTATGTCCTTAAGGGTTAAGGATTAGGACCTATTTAAGGATCCTTTTTACAGCCATTAGATATGTTGTTGTGGTGCCTCCAAAGGGTTTTGGGAGGTTATTTTTCTTGTTCTAAGATCCCAAAAGTGAAGAACAAGAATATTCATAATTCCATATAGTTCTTACAATTGTGAAAGCGTGTTTCATAATTTGGTCTAGCAACCAAGATCAAGTGTTCTTGATATTCGTTCGTGGTGTGGATACCACTAGAGGGTGAAACTTATCATCTTCATAGTTCGTGATTCTTGCTTTGTTCGTGATCAAGATTTCAAGCCTCCATCGAATTCAAGGTTGTAAAATCAAAGGCATTAAGGGTTAGTATTCTAGTATTCATTATGTTGTATTTGACTTAATCATATGAATGGATCTATGGGCTTTGGGTTTCATAAATTTTAAATGCTTAATTCCGCTGCGCATGTTACTACGAAACCCAACAGTGGTATCAGAGCCCCGTTCATGTTGATTATTTCAGTACATAATCATGTTGTGTGTATATAAATTGTTTATGTTCCTAGCATGATTTGAATATTGGGATTATGATGTTTATGTGGTCTATGCGTTTTATGTGGTTTATTGTTTTATAAACTTTAATCGCACTGTTCAATCGCAATTAAAATTATGGTGGATTTAAAATTGTTTGGATTATCAATTTTTGATTGAATCAAAGCTTTGATATTCTAGGGATTCAAGAATAAATCGTTTATTCAAGGTTTTGATGATCATGGTGATTGGATCACCAAGAACACCAAATCCTAATTGAATCGGGAAAAACAATTTTGAGATAAATTTTGGAACTTTAAAAATTTGGATTTTTCGCAAGGGGTCCGACCGGACCCAAGCCTTGACCCGGCCGGACCTAGGGTTTGGCGCGGGGGTAGGGTTTGGGTTTTGGGTGTGGATCTTGGTTTAAATCTCCTATTTGTTTTAGTCTTGTGATTCTAAGATTAGTTCAAGGTTTGGATGGCTAATCTACGTTCATCGAGATTGTGTTTCCCAAACTTGATCGCAATCAAAGTTTCAAAGATAAAACGAAGTTAGAATTATGAAGAGTTCATAATTGCTAAAATTGAGAAACAAAGTTCTTGATTCAAAGATTGGAGATCCATGTGGAATTGTGAATGCAATTGGCCTACGTTCATCGAGACCATCTATTGCTTAGTTTCGGCCACATGGACTACTTTCTTGGTTTCTTGAATTAGTGCGGAATTGTGGTTGCCAATGGCTTAGTTCGGCCGCACTTCTTGTTGTCTTGATTTGGAGATGATGACCAAAGTTCAAATAATCTCATCCTCATAATAATAGAGAAACTAATGACACATAAATATTATGCTTAAATTAATGGAGATTAATTTAGTGGCTAAACTTGATGCGTAACATGTTTATCTTGTGTGCTCATAAATGTGTTGTATGCTATATGGTGATGAACCTTCAAGAAAGTTTTAAGTCCTTTTGCCACGCCATGATTAAAACACTTGTTAGTGCATGGGTGATTTTAATGTGGGTTCGCCCTAGCGAGGTGCATTAACTTTATCTATGTATGAGCAAGATGGATGATGTGGGCACGCCCTAGCGAGGCACACCAACCATGCGTTTAAAATGGTTGGACTTAATAAGGCGTCAAAACAGTTTTGGGCCAAGGCAAAAGATGAGATTAAACATGCTTTTGAAATTGGATCACTAAGAATCATATTGGATATGATTGACAAGAAATTGTCTACCTAATTAATTTGATTTTGAGCGGTCCGCCTCCGTGGACTCAAGATTAAATTAAAGTTGGATCTTAGCCCAATTTAAAAGAGTCTCATGAAAGGATCTAAGAGTCATATGGGATAAGATTGACAGGGTTGTCTACCTAATTAATTTGATTTTGTGTAATCCGCCATAGCGGACTTAGAATTAAATTAAAGTTGGATCTTAGCCCATTTAAATTATATTATACATTGGATGTTTATGAAGGTTATATAATTTAGTGGGAGTATTTTTGGAAAGTACATTATTTATCTCTTTAATGAGATTGGTACTTGTAAAATTTTGGAAATTTTGCATGTAGATAATGACAACTAACTTCGTTGCGATCAATCCTTTAGAAGGATGAGCTTCATAGAGAATGGTACAAACTTCATGGATTGGATCCTGAGCCTAAGAATTGTTCTAAGGCAAGAAGATGGGTTGTACATTCTTGATGGGCCTATTCCTAAAGAACCTAATGCCGGAGTAGACAATCACAAGAATCATGATTATGATTCTAGGAATGTGAGTTGTCTTATGCTCACGATTATGTGCTCTTAAACTCCAACAAATTTTGGAACTTGTAGAAGCCTATAGGTGTGGAGTTGAGTTACATGTATCAAAGAGCAATCTAAGCAAGAGAGGTATAAAACCATTGTTGCATTCACTCATTGCAAAATGAGTGAAGGGCAATAAATGAAACTTCACATGCTTAAGATAAAGGCTACGTAGAGCATCTTGAGAAACTTGGTTGTCCAATTGGATTGGAGCAAGCCATGGATCTCATTCTTGATTCATTGTTTAAATGTTATGATCACTTACTGATGGAATATAACATGCTTAAAATGAATAAGAATTTCTTCGAATTGCATTAACATGCTGAAAAACTGCGAAGATGAAGATATTGGAGAATGGTTCTCCAATGCTCATAGTTCATGATGGAAAGAGGCCAAATGCCAAAAGAAAGGTAAGACAAGAGTTGTCAATCCTAAAGGAAATAATTTTGGTTATAATAATAACTCTAATAGATGCAATTTGGTAAAATGGCAATTGGATTGACCATTTAGAATTGTAGTCAAAATTCTGGGTGATCAATAAAAGGAATGGTAGTGGGACTACCACTCGGAATATTTATGTTATAAATTATTCTTTCTAAATTTAATTATTGGGTATTGGATACCAGAATAATTAGTAAGATGAAAGACTACTTATAGTAAAGTTTTATCTACAAACAGTAATGATGAAATGGTTGCAACATTGTTCGTAGAACACTTGTAAATTGACTTTACTGATGAAGTAGAAAACATTATTTTGTTATAAGATAATGAAGGATATTAATTTCTTATTTGGAATAAGAAAAGTGCTTTATTTATTATGATTTACTTCATTGTGTTATCATATAAATAAATCTTATATCCTAAATCTTGAAGAACAAAGTAATAAAGACTATAACATAAATAATTAAAATTCTTTATGCATTATTGTTTTGATCAAATAAATGAGAAATGCATATCTAAAATTCCATGGGACGGAGTTTTAAGTCATATGATTTGGAATCACATGATTTATGCAAATCTTATTTACTTGGATCAAGACATCTTTTACTATGATTGGTAAAAAGGCTAATGTCTTAATTGACCTAATACATTTCGATGTGTATGGTGCATTAAGAAGAAATGCTAAAAGAGAATTTTGGTTATACTTGGTAAAACTATTCAAAAATTATGATTGGATCATGATGATGAATAATTAAACCAAGAATTTGACAGTCATCATTAAAGTTGTGAAATGGTTTCACAAATTAACTTCACTAAGAATATCATTCTAAATGATATGTCTGCGTGGAAGTATAAGAACCTTATTGGATATGGTTCATTAGATGATAAAGTCAAATTGATCTTCCATTATTAATTTTGGGGTTATGTATTTGAAACCGCTATGATTATACTAATCTGAATTCCATCAAGAGAGGTTAAAAAATGAAAGAAAACTCGGTTTGCCTTTCGCAAAGATTTAAGATGGTGAGACCTTTTGGAAAGGAGTTGTCTGGGACACACTCACATTTAAATCTAATAAATATACTTTCATGGGATATCCTAAGGAAACTTGAGGATAATAATTTTACTCATAAGAAACAAATGGTTTGTTGACTATGATGATACTTTTCTAGATAAGTGGTTTATCTCTAAAAGAATCAGTGGGAGTAAAATGTATCTCGAATGGTTCGAGACCTAGAAAATATATTTTAACCTGAGATGGAAGTTGAACAAGTTTTCACAAGGGGTTGTGAAAATCCGTTCAAGATATACAAGTACTTGCACACATGATAAAATACAATCTATTAGAAGAAATATTGGATATTTCGAGATAGAAAGTATTGAGGTAAAGTTCATTTAGAATGAAGTATTTACCACCTATCAAAGATGCAATATCAACTCCACATTTAGATTAATGGCTTGGAGTCATAAAATCTAAAAGGCAATTCATGTATAGTAATCAAGTTTGGAACTTGATCATTCTAACCTAAGGTGTAAAAACCAAAGGAGATGAATGACTTTTCTTGGAGAAAGACTTACATGGGTAGCAAGAAACTTATTAGAATTTTCATAGTCACATGTTCATATTTGGAATGTGAAATTTGACAAAATGATGTCAAAACAAGCGTTCCTCAACAGGAACTCACTTAAGGATGTATTGGATACAACCTAAAGGTTTTGATAGTCAAGAAAATTCCAAAAGGTATGAAAGTTGCGAAGATTCATTGGATGGATTGAAGCAAGCTTTTTGGAGATGAGATCTCCGTTTTGATAAGTCATAGAGCTTGGCTTGATCAAGAACGAAGATGAATCTTGTATATACAAGAAGATTAGTGGGAGCATGGTGCTATTCCTTATCTAATATGTGGATGACATATTGCTCATTGGAAACGACATTCCTACACTTTAATCTGTAAAGATTTGGTTAAGAAAGTGTTTCGCAATGAAGAATATGGATGAAGCCGCATAAGTCATTGGCATTAAGATCTATAGAGATAGATCAAGGAAGCTAAATGGTTTAAATCCAATGTACATACATTGACAAAGTCATAAGAAGATTCCGCAAGGAAAATTCTAAGAGAGGACATTTGTCAATGTTACATGGATTTCCTCTAAGCAAGACTCAATGTCCTAAAGACAAAAGATGAGCATGAGAAAATGAATGAGATGTCATTTGCTTCGGCAATTGGATCTATGATGCCATGATAAGTACTAAGCCGGATATAGCTAATGCTTGGAGCATAACGAGTAGATATCAATCCGACACCGGTGAGATTCACTGGATGGCTATGAGAGCGAGTCTTAAAGTACTTTAGAAGGACTAAAGATTCGTTTATGATCTATGAAGGTATGGAAAATGATCTCGGATGCATGCTTCCAAACCAACAAAGATGATAATAGATCGCAATCAGTTTTTTTGTGTGCATATGTCAAATAGTGGAACTGTAAGTTGGAATGGTTCCAAGCAGAGTACAGTCACTAATTCTGCGACTAAATCTAAGTATATAGCCGCATTGGATGCTGCAAAGGAAGCTGTTTGGATTAAGAAGTTCATTGGTGAACTTGAGATGGTTCCTAGTATTGCTAAAACCAATAGACCTTGTTAGTAATAATAGTGGTGCTATTGATCAAACAAAGGAACCAAGAGCACATCCTAAATCCAAACACATACTTAGGCGTTTTCTTATCGTTCGAGAAATCGTTGATAAGGGAGACGTAAATATATGCAAAGTACCAAGTAATGATAACGTTGCGGACACGCTAACAAAGGAACTTCCACAAGCCAACATGATGGTCATGTTGGGTCCATGGGTATTGGATACCTAGGGAATTGGGCCTAGGGCAAGTGGGAGATTGTTGGTTTTGGTGCCCTAGGCCCGTTTGTTAAACGTTGTATAAGTTATCATTTTATTCATAATAATAAAGAGATAATAAGATTATTATTATGGCTCGTGTTTGCTTATAATAATCTCCGTCCCTAGAGATTGTTAAGCACTAGTATAAAGGCTAAATGATCATGGGATTATCATGGTAGATTTATGGGAACTTGTTTGGAACAAGGTACTGGACATGACCCGCGGTATGAGATTTATGTCATGGTCGATGTCATATATAAATCTCATATTAGTTATGTCATTTGAATCCTTAGACATGAAGTTATTATAGTCTTCCACTTGATGAACATTATGTTTGACATATTCAAACGCTGCCTTAACACGGTAGTTATAAAGGGTATGATTGGCATGATTGGATTCACGTAGGGAAGAATAATAAGCCAAATGGATTTGTCCCTCTTCGGAGAGATGTCAAGCTTGGGCCCCTCGAAGGAATGATGTTGGTGAAATGTTTGGCCAAACTCAAATGGATTGATTGGATCAATGTCATTTGGATTATCAACATATTCGGGATCGAGAAAAGTTTTGAACAAAACAAGTTGACTTGTTGACCATGACTTGTGTTCAAAGACATCATGGACAAAGAGATTATGACATGTTCTAAAAAGAATGCGAACTTGTATCTAGTTACACTATTTGGGTAGGTATGACGGTTTGCTAGAACCTAATCATATCTTATGGGTTCATGTTTGAACCCATTGCCAACTTAGTGTAATCCTAGAGGGTCACACACAAATAGAACGAATCGTAAAGGACTAAATGGGAATTATGGAAAAATATCAGTGTTTGGCTCTGGCACGGTCGTGCGCCTTAAAATGGCACGGTCGTGCCATAAATCCAAACCAAGGCAAACCTGTCGACATGATTGGCACGACCGTGCCAAATTACCAAGCACGACCGTGCTAAAAATGGGCGGCTGGGGAATTCGCGCGGACTAGATGGCACGACCGTGCCAGATTGTAGGGCACGACCGTGCCAGTCAAGTCGGCCAGAATTCCTTGTTGCCTAATTTGGTGACGGGATTTGGGTTTCCTATGTCCTTAAGGGTTAAGGATTAGGACCTATTTAAGGATCCTTTTTACAGCCATTAGATATGTTGTTGTGAGTGCCTCCAAAGGGTTTTGGGAGGTTATTTTTCTTGTTCTAAGATCCCAAAAGTGAAGAACAAGAATATTCATAATTCCATATAGTTCTTACAATTGTAAAAGCGTGTTTCATAATTTGGTCTAGCAACCAAGATCAAGTGTTCTTGATATTCGTTCGTGGTGTGGATACCGCTAGAGGGTGAAACTTATCATCTTCATAGTTCGTGATTCTTGCTTTGTTCGTGATCAAGATTTCAAGCCTCCATCGAATTCAAGGTTGTAAAATCAAAGGCATTAAGGGTTAGTATTCTAGTATTCATTATGTTGTATTTGACTTAATCATATGAATGGATCTATGGGCTTTGGGTTTCATAAATTTTAAATGCTTAATTCCGCTGCGCATGTTACTACGAAACCCAACATGTCCGTGCAAGACATCTCAAGCAAAATCCCATTATCAACATAATACTCCAACATTAACAATGATTGAAATTCCCCACCGTTGTCACTCCTAATATGCTTCACCTTTTTGTCAAATTGGGTTTTTACCATATTACAAAACATAGTAAGATAGTGATGGACTTCAAACTTATGTTTCATAAAAAAACCCATAACCTTCTACTAAAATCATCAACAATGGTAAAAAAATAGTGTTCTCCTGAAAAAGAGGGCGTTTTATATCCTCCCCAAATGTCACAATGAATAAGCTCAAAACACGACTGAGTTTGAATGGTACTACGAGGAAAAGGAAGTCTAGTCAACTTAGCTCGTAAACAAGAATCACAATGTTCCTTATCTTTTGTAGGACTATGACAAATATCATCAAAATACTTAGAACTAATAACAGAAGTGTGACCCAATCTCTTGTGCCATACCCGAGAGTCAACTGCTGCCATCATAGCTGCGCCTCCTCTTGCCATTGGTTCCAAGTGGTAGAGACCATTGTTGCGCCTACCCATCCCAATCAGAGTCCTCGAAGCTAAGTCATGCATTACACAAAAATCCGGGAAAAATATGAGAGCACAATTGAAGTCTTTTGTCAATCTGCTAACAGACAATAAATTGCACTTAAAAGCGGGCACATTTAAGACGTGACAGATTTTTAATCCATTTGGGTGACTGGTGTCACCAATGCCTTTGACGGGTATTATGTCACCATTAGGAATACGAACTGGCATCTCTGTCCCTGTCTTAACTTGATTTTTCAGAATATTATCATCACAAGTGATGTGATCGCTTGCTCCCGAATCGATTATCCAAGAGCTCATGTTATGTATCTTACCGGCCATGTTTGCAGTGGGGGGAACCTTTGATTCAGCACCAGATTTTTCTGAGAAGAACTGCATGAGCTGCTTGTACTGCTCATCCGTAAATCCTGGGATTGGGCTTTTACCTCCGGCCGCTAGATGTTCAGTCTTTCCATCTTCCTTCTGTTTCTGTTTGCTGACTCCTGCCTTTTCAACATCACGCTTACCTTTTTTCCACCCATCCGGATAGCCGATGATCTCATAACATTGCTCGACCGTGTGATACATCTTTCCACAATGAGTACATCTAGGTTTCTCTCGCTGCATTATCTTTCCCTCGTCTCGGTTTTGTCGACGATTGCCTTGTGCTTGAAGCGCGGCTGCCTCTGTGTTCACTTTTACTGCTGAGGTAACCTGCTTCTGCTTCTCGTCTTCAGAGACCAAGTGATAAGCTGTGCCCAGAGTGACCGTGGGTTTCATACTCAAAATTTGGGTCTTGATTGTCCCAAAACTTGAGTCTAAACCCATATGAAATTCATACAACCGTTCCCTTTCTTTCATCTCAGCAAGTTTCTTCGAAACATCACACGTACACCCTTTACACTTACACGTTGGGACTGGTGCGATCGACTGAATTTCATCCCACAATCACTTGAGTTTCGTGTAATAAGCAGATACGGAAAGCCTCTCCTGCCGAGTTGTGGTGATGGCTCGCTTCAGCTCATAGGCTCTAGGCGTGCTCTCACTTCCAAACCTCTCTTGCAGGTCTTCCCAAATTTCTTGTGACGTGCGAGCATACTTGACACTATTTCGGATCTCCTTCTCCATTGCGCAGTTAAGCCATCCCTTCACCATGGCGTTACAGCGTTTCCAGAGCAGCAGATCCGCCCCTCCTTCGTCCGGAATTGGAATTGTCCCATCGACAAAACCAAATTTGTTTTTAGCAAACAAAGCGTTACTCATTTCATCTACCCAGTCTTCATAGTTCCCATCTCGGAGTGCCTCACTGACAAACACCGTATTTGGACTATCAGATGCCGAGATAAAATAAGGGGACATGACATCCACCTTGGCTCCGTGATGCTACTGTCGTCTGCCTTGGCTCCGATAACGCCACTGCTTTCAGACTTTGTGCTGTCATCGTTCGCCATAGTTGGAATTAGAAGAAAAAAAATCAGAAAAGAAATTGCGGAAGCTTTAGAGCGTAATCAGCTCTGATGCCATGAAGAATTTAAAGAAGCTCTGAACTGAGAATTCATCTTCTATTTTTCTCTCTTACGTTCTTTGTACAAAATACAACAATATATACTTCAAGAATCCTAAGCTAGAAAGGAAAAATAAGTAGCTAAATTTGGTTAGTATACTGCTCTATCTTGGAAAATATGGCTGAACATATGAGAGAAGAGGTGGTCTCCCATGAGAACAAGGGGATCCGTCTCATGCATGAGACGGGTCGCCCCATGACCCATGGGCCGAACCCGCCACGTGGCAACCCACCATTGGCAGAATTTTTTTTTTTTTTTTTTGGTTTTTTTTGTGTTTTTATATTTTTTTTTCCGGCTTTTCAGTGGTTTAGCAAAAAATAATAGTTACCATCTCTTAAAGTAACATTGTTCATAAGTAAACGTAATACTTGTTTTAAAAAAACAAAAGCTCGTTTTTACCCATTTGAAAAGTAATAACTTATGTATATGAATGTAATAGTAAGTTTATACAAGTAAGTGTAACACTTTGATTGACGAAATTGTAACAGATTTCTATAGATAATGTAATACTTTTACATGTATCATGATAAATTTGACCCCATTGTAACTTATTGTTTGAAAACATATAGATATCTATACATATGTATTACAATTATGTACAAATACTATTACATATAAATAACACGTTTGTTACATTTTAGTTATAATAAGTATTACTTTTGGCAAACGAAGAAAACATAGGAATAACACTATTACTTTAAGAGATGATAACTATTACTTTAAGAGATGGTAACTATTACTTTTCACAAACAGAAAAAAAACCAAAAATAAAAATATAAAAATTTAAAAAAAAAATAATTTTTTTTTTGGGCCAATGAGGGGCTGCCACGTGGCAGGGTACCCCCATGGGTCCTGGAGCAGGGTTGTGGGTCGGGTAATGGGTCAAAAAAATGACCCGTCTCACCCATGAGACGGGTTGGAGTGTTCTCACACAAGTTTTTGTCATGAGAGAATACTTGGCCAAAATACATGATTATCAAATCACCAGAAGATCTGGCTAGAATCCTTCACGTATCAACTCCTTCACCTCAAGAATGTCATGGGTACTATATTGAAGATGATTTCTTTCTCGATGATGCTGGAAAATTCATCCTAAACTACCTTGAGTCTAACAAATTGGTTGCTATGCTTCAAGCCAAACCTCCAATTCTAGATAATGCTTGCAAAGAAATCTTTATGACGGGAAAGCGAATCAGAAATCACTCCATTGTAGCCACCATCAATTACCAACTCATAACCATAACCACCTCTGATGTAGCCTCAACATATGATATCCCAAATGATCCAAAAGACTGCTGCTACATCTGGGATGAAGAGCTTGACAAAGTCTAAGAACCTTTCTATAAAAAATTCACTGATCAAAGGCTTAGCTGGCAAACAATCATCCCTTGACCAATTAAGTGTGTTTGAATGGAAGCAAGCTCTCAGTTTGATCAGAGGCAAAACAAACTGGTGTGTAGTCATGCTCAACAATTTCCATCTGGCAACCAATCAACCAGAATGGAAAATCAAAAGAAGATCTACCAAGGCTAATTTAAATATGGTCTTTCATTTAGGGCCAGAGCTAGTACGATATATTCAATCGAGCATTCTCGTAGTATTACACAAGTCCGACATTAGCCCATGTGTACTCAGTAACATGTAATTGAACTGACTACTACTAGCATGGACATCAATGATCAGATAAATATACTAACCCATGCACATTTTTTTTTAAAAATAATCCTCAGACAATTAACCTCAACTAAGAACACATAATACTGGGGGAAAAAAACACAATCAGCCACCCTCCTCCAAGAAACACATACTGGGACACACACGAAGACAAAAAGAAAAGGTGTAACACTCTAAATTATTCTGTTCACTAAAAGCAATGAAAAAAGGATCTATCTAGGTAAAGAAGAAGATGGTGTTTAGTGGGAATCTTAAACATTGTTTAAAGTGGGAGTGCTCAGTTTATATTTTGTTCAGTGAAAAAGTTCTTAGTTGCTTTATTACCTTAAATAGACAATGGGGCCCACTTGTCATTCTCACAACAATTTTTTTTACCCACTTTCTCTCTTACTTTCTTATACATTACTTTTCATAAATCACAACATTTACTTTTTCTTAATCTCCGTGTAAAGTTAAACTAAGAACTCAAGACGGAAGGAGTACATTATTTGAATAAAAAACAAGTCTAACGGCTCTCATATATTCCCAGAAGTAGATAATGCTCAGTCTATGCCAATCCCAACTTCTCTGCTTTAATTCCCGCTGCTTTTGTTTTTCCTTTTGTGACGAGTGGATTTTGATGAGCGTCAATAAAAAAAAATATAGAGCAATGCAAAATTCTAATGGAATTATTATACTCCCTCCGTCCCAAAATGATCTTTACATTTGACTATTCAAACTTTTTAAGGGTAGGAACATTTGCTTCACTAGCCATGTTGTGTTTATGAACATTTAAGCCTAAATTGTAGAAATAAGAAGAACTTTTTGGAACAATGAAAATAGCAAATGAGAAGATCATTTTGGGGCGAAGGGAGTATATTAACTCCTTTTCATGTTCATGTTCATGTTCCACAAAATTTCCCCCTAATAGGATATCCTAAGACCTTTTTTTATTAAGGTTCTTTTATCATTTGTTACTTTATGGTCATATAACTATAATACTATATAAGTTTTCTCTATTAGCTTCATTGAACTTTTCCTTCACCTTTTCTAATTGCGTAGCTCCATAACAAATTAGTTTAAATTCATTACCAACCACTCTACTTTACTCCAAATTTCACTTAACCAATATACTTGTTTTTTAGCACTAAAAAGGGCACAAAAGTTTTGGAAAACTATCATTTTAGCCACAAATTTGTGTCTAATTCGTGCCTAATCCGTGTCCTAATCCGCGAATTTGTGGCTAAAATGATAGTTTCCCAAAACTTTTGTGGTTTTCGTGCTAAAAAACAAGTATGTTAGTTAAAGTGAAAGTCGACGTAAAGTACAGTGGTTGAAAATAAATTTAAACCTAACAAATTAAAACACATACCCAGAACTAAGGATCCTCGTTGATATTCTTTACAGCAGAATTAGATGACCGTAAATTTGGATCTTCTTTTTCTTCTTCATTACAAGTCACTTGAGGATTCTCCAATGGCTTCAGTTGTACTTTTTGGTCATCTTGTTTGCCCCATAACAACACGTACAAGCCAACAATCACAATTACTGCTCCTACTACACTAAACAAGCCAAAAAAGAAAATGAAATTTTAGACCATGTGCTAGTAAATCTTGAGGCTATCTCAGACCAGAAAAGTGTATGATTGTATTTTTTAATCCCATTAACCAACTAATAAAATTCATTTGCTGATAAAATAAAAATAAAAAGAAAAACCGTTTAATGTCATTTCATCCCGCTGTACTTTGATCCGACTTTCATTGTAAATGTTAAAGTTACTTATTATTTTTTGCACAAAAAACCACTATACTTTAGGAAATGTTCACCTCAGTCCCAAAAAACTTGACCCTATTAGATTATAGTGGATGCAAAACTTCAGATATTCACACTTTCAACCCTTCACGTAAAAGTTTAGGAGGTGGAACTGTGAATAATGAAATTTTCATCCATCATAATCTAGCGGTGTTAATTTATTGCGGCTGGTGCAAACATCGAAAAAGAAATTACCAAGAAAGAACAATTCTCTGTGATAAAATTGAAGATACATGCAACATACTTTCACCTTTTTCCCAGTCAATGCAATGTACTACCTAGTGACATCTTAATAAAAAAAATTACTAAACTATGCAATGTACCACACTCTAATTATTAATTAATACAACGTACTTGTTAGTTTTGGAATTGTGATACGTACTTTTGACAAAAATATCAAATAATTAATGCAATCTACTAATATACTATTCACTTACGAAGTAAAAAAATTAACAAAGATGCCAACGTGGCATTGCCACGCCATCGTCATGTCTCAGCACAAACAATGTTATTGCCATGTGGCACTGATGTGGCAGTGACATGGCACTGACATGTCATTGACGTGGCAGTGCCACGTTGGCATCTCCCTTAGTTTTTAAGGTTGTAAGTGAAAATATTAGTAGGTTGCATTGTTTGATAGTTTTGTCAAAAGTACGTATCACAAATCTAAAACTAACAAACGTACATTTCATATCTTGGTAATTATTCCGATGAAAATTACCTGCCAGTGTAAAGCTTTTCACGGAGGACAAATAATGCCACAACGACTACCATTATTGTGCCTAGGGGACTAAACATTGTCACAAAAACCGGTCCCTTCGCTTTTGTGCACCACAACTGAATGTATACAACAAAACCGGAGGCCACTACAGCCTGCGATTTACGCAGTTAAATTAATACGAGTACTAGATTGAAAAGCAGTAATTATTAAAAAATACTCAAATATTTTAGGATTAATTGCAATTTGGTTACCTGAGTTTTACAAAATTCTGCAATCAGTTACTAAATTTGTCAAAGTTGCGATTGGGTTCCTGAGTTTGCTGAACCGGAGCAATCAGGTGTAAAAATCATTAGTCAGTTAAGAAACTAACAAAATGGACATCATGTGCCACACACGTGATATTTTAAGGGGCATATACGTCATTTCGCCAAGAATTGAGTGGGTAAAAGAGGCACATAACATATTAACAAATTTAAAAGGAAAAAAAGAAAAAAAAGGAAAAGACAAAACTACTTCCCTAATCTAACAGTCTGCGGTGTCTTATCGGAACCACAATGGAGGCATTTCCGGACGGAGATCTCCCGACTCTCCCTCTTCTTCGCCGACGTCGGTTTGAAATCTTTGTCGTCGGTTCGCGATGATGTTTTTGCAGGGCGGCGGGAGAGGAAGAGTAGCCGGGAAGTCCAGTCGCAAGGGACGGCGTGTGAACGCTTGCTTCTAGCTCTGCCAGGGATTAGGACGTCGGTCTGGAAAATCGGAGAGTTGTGGCGTGGTGGGGGCCGGCTCGGAGCGAAACTCAGGTGTGGTGTCGGAGGATGATGTGTCGGTGGGAATTATGGTAGTCGGAGAGATTAGTTGGAGGTTATGCAAGTCATCGTTTGAGAATGATTCCTCCCCGAAATTCGTCAGCCATTCAAGCTCCGCCAAATCATCATACTGTGAGACAAAATTTCAAAAAGTTAATTAGAAATTGTCAACGAGTACTTTGCTTCTTCTTTGGTGGCGGCCATTGATTTTGGTTTTTGATTTTGGTTTTCCAGATTTGGTAATTTTAATTCCCAATTTGGATATATTTTGGTATTTGATTTTGGTTTTCCAGATTTGGTCGGGTTGAGCAGCGGCGGCGATTTGGAGTTCGAGGTGGGTGGTCAGGGTAGTGTTGTGGGGATGGTTAGATGATGACGGTGGTGGCATGATGGTCCCGATGGTGGTGGTGGCTAGATGGTGGCGGTGGGATGATGGTGGTGGTTTTGGGTGGTGGAGAAAATGGTGGGGGGATAAGGCTAGAGGTTGAAGATGAAAAAATATTTACATTTGGACCCTTAATCTATGATTTTTAACACTTGAAACTAAAATAGTAGTAAGTGAGATTTCTTTTTGACTGGAAATGACATATTTACCCTCATTAAAACTCACGTGTGTGGCACATGATGTCCATTTTGTTAGTTTCTTAACTGACTAACGATTTTTACACCTGATTGTTCCGGTTCAACAAACTCAGGAACCCAATCGCAACTTTGACAAATTTAGTAACTGATTGCAGAATTTTGTAAAACTCAGGTAACCAAATTGCAATTAACCCAATATTTTATTTTACTCACTCCATATATAGTAGACCAGAGATCAACGTTGAATCCAATCACCCAAGCAGCCCGTTTATGTTCTACTATCACTGTGAAAATACCGGATTGTATTGCTCCAAAAAAGCACATCCATGTTGTTAGTGAGAGCTGTGCTGGATATCTTTTCAATGTGTATGCCTGCATCATACAAGATAAGAACTGAGCATTTTTTCAAATGTATTTTTTTTGTCTTTAACTGAGCATCCATCTATAAGTAAGTTGGTGCTGAAATCATGCATACCTTTAACAAATAATCTCTCCGTCCCTAAATGAATGTCCATTTTCAAAATTTTTGTCCTAAAATGAAAGTCCTCCTTGTAAAAAACTGTCCCTAAATGGTTTATTTTGTGTTTTCACTAATTACTTTATACGTGAAAAAATAAGTGTTTAGAAAGTGGATAACGGGGTATATTTATCCATCTTTGCCAGTTAACTGTCAAAAAGAGGACAACTTCCCAAATTTCTCCTAAATAAAATTTGGATACATAGGGACGGAGGTAGTATCATATTTCAATGTAGTGTTAGCAAAGCAGTAATATATTAGATGGTAAGGGTATTTCTTTAGATGTTAAATGGGCAGAAGTGTGATTAACAAAAAAAAAAAAAAAAAAAAAAAAAAACCCTCATAATTTAAACAAAATTGTGAATGGTTGGGAATTAAAGCAAAAAATTTAACCTGCATTATGAACCACATGGACCTTGTTATGCAACTTGTGACAGCAAGAATTGAGCCCTTCACCCAATTCTCATGGACGTTTTTGTCAACTGCAAAATGGATATTTTTCTGCTCTATGCTTCTCAAAACAGGTCCTTTGTACAAGGTCATGGTCATTACACCTCCTAATGAAATCAGCGTTCCAAGTATTTTCGCAATTCCACGAGGTTTTCGAATATCAACAACCTCCAATCTACAAGAAAAAAAAATCATACTGACGAGGTAACACACTGAGCCATTTTTTTGCATTAAACTTGCTAGCATGATAAACTTTATGAAAATTTTAGAACATTTTCAAGTAATGCAAAGATAGTTAATTAACTAAATGTACTTGGTAACGTTAATAAGATTTGTTAAACAAATTGTAATACCGTAATATGACTGCTATTACGAATGTAAGGCAAGGAACCGTGTTGAAGATGGGTGTAACAAAGGCCGGAGAGGTGTATCTCAAGCTTGCAAAATACATATTTAGGGTCAAACATATCCTGTTTTTATCATCAAAGAAAAAATGAAGTATATTAGCTTAGAATATACTGTAATTAGTAAGTGTACGACTTGAAATCTAAAGAAGGAGATATATCTCTTACCCGAGAAGAGAAAGAACGAAAATCTCCACAACTAGAGCTGCAGTCAACTTTGGCCTTATGTTTCTGGAGACGGACTAAAATGAAAAAATAATTTGTGCGACAACAGCATGGAATAAAATACATAATCATTCATATTATTTTACCTTTCGAGAAAATAGGCAAAAGGAAAGATTAGTAGACCGGCTAAAATATGTCGATAGGTGACATAAACATGAGGGTTCATCCCATGTTTGAAAGAGGCTTCAGTAATAAAGTACATAAATGTGTAGCAAATTTGAACTATAATTATAAGGATATGAGGCTTGAACTTCCTGAAACTCCCGTTCAGGCCACACCCCATTGTAACGACCTATTTTCTTAGTTCAACACACCTGATACAAAATAACAATTTCACAAGAAACTTAGACATATACTCTCTCCATCCCATTTTAAATTAGACGATTTTGATCAAAATTTGACCAAGAATTTGTATAATAATTACTAATCCAAATGAAAATTCAAAAATTAAGAATACTCTCAATAACAACTTTTAGATTTTTCATTGTCATAATAAAATTTTATGTAATTCATAGTCAAAATGCAATCAAATTGACTATTTCGGTCAAAATAACAAAAGGGGTATTGGAAATTAAATTCATAAAGACTTTCCTTTTTTTTTTTGCTTCGTACATTTACCCTTTTGTTGAAAGTCGTTCGGGTTTTCTTGAGATTGTTCATGGGGTGTGCTATGAGCATATGTACGTTAATGAGTCTTTTTTTGTGTTGAAAGAATTAATGAGTCTTGAATACAGTACTACAAAGATTATTTTTCCCAAACTAAAGAATTACTCCCTCTATCACAAAATACTTGTAGTTCTAGCATTTTGCACACATATTAAGGAAAACAATCAATACATGGCAAATAGACTAAATTATCCTTTGAATAATTCAAGTACCAAGGAAATTTAATGATGCTACAGTGACAACTACCTATCATAAATAAGGGCAGTTTAGGCAAAATGTGCCAATGTTTTATGGAAAACTGCAAGTATTTTCGGAAAAAAAAATCCAAGTTATAGCTGTGTAACGGATGCAACATTATACTATGGGAGTAAGGTGCGGTAAGTTGAAGATGGGTAAGGTTGGTTGGAGAGGGAAAGGTGTGGTAGGTAATTGTGTGGTAAGTTTAGAAGGTGTGGTCAAGTTAAAAGTGTGGCAGGTTGCCAAAGTGTGGCAAGTTGGAAAATGCGGTCAAGTAGAAGAGAGTGCTTTTGCGGTCAATTGAAGGAGGGTAGGTGCGGTCATGTTAATATGGTGCGGTCAAGATCATGCTAAGACGCGGTCAACAAGGGGTGCGGTCAGTAGAGTGAATGAGGTGCGGTTGAATGGGTTATTTGCGGTCGAGTAAGGGTAAGGTCAAAATAGAAGGTCTTAGTGGTAAATTCGTTAAGAGACCACGTGGAAGGCTCGTGAGGTTGTTGGAAGCATGTGAAGAGCCTGTGAGTTTGTTGAGAGCATGTGACCACGTGTCGAACTCGTGAGGCGGTTACCTCCAACAACTTGCACATAGATTTTCCTATAAAAGCGGCACTAGAGGCGTGATCCAAGTGTGGATGATTGGCTATTTTCATATTCTTAGTTTGTTCTTAGCTATAGCTTAGTGGTAGTTCTTCTTCTTCATAGTTTAGCTATAGCTCAGTGATAGTGTTCTAGCTTAGTTTTAGTTTAATCTTCAATTCCTAGTTGATTACTCTGTTATTGTTGTTATTGTTGCTTGGTTGATCGAATTTGGTTTCAATTACCATTTTCACATTTGTGATTAGATCTCATCTGTTACAAATTGGTATCAGAGCTGTCGATCCCCGGCTGCTTCTGCATACTCTGATAAACATGGCCGAAACAAGGTGGGCAGATTTGCACATGCGATTGGAAGGAAATGATAAACAAAGGGAAGAATTGAGTGTGAAGACTGGAGGAGTAGAAAGGAAGCTCGATGCAATTGAAGGTAACATGGCAGAAATGGGGAATGGCATCTTAGATCTCAAATCTGATATGGGGAGTATGCGATCTGTTTTGGAGAAGATCTGCTCTCAGCTGGACAATGACCAGAGGCCTATAGGAGATACAAGCCACGTTGGAGATACACCTATGGGGGAGATGAGAGCCATGCTAGAAGGGTTAAGTTGTTACAATACTCAGATTGAGGTCCTCAACGGACTTGCTTCTACAACAATGGTGGATGGAGCTAGGTTGAATGAGTTGGAGATAATCGACAAAGGATGAGAGAAAATGGAGGGTCGACTTGCGGAGATGAAGACGTCGATCAATTCTATGTTGGCGAATTTAGATTCAAGTCGTGACAATGCCATAAGGATTGCAAGAATTTATGATCCAAACAACGAGTTGGAAGTTAGGTACTCTAATTTCTCTCCTTATGATCATGTTTTTTCTCCATTTAATCCCAATATGTTTTATACACATACCCAAAATCCACCTACATCTCTTATCAATGCTACTACCCAGATCCCTACTTTTCAAACCTATGGCCAAAATACTTGATATACACAATCCAACTTTCCAACCCCTAACCAAATTGAAAATCCATACCCATCATATACCAACCCGAATGTCCAGAATCATACTCTCTTTCCTAATGTTCAAACTGAATCTGGGAAAATATTTGAAAGTTGGTCGCACGATGTTATTTTGAGCTCAAGTTACTTGAAACTGAGTGTTAATATTGATGAATTGCCAACTCAAAATGAGAGTATCAAAATTACTGAGATTTCTAATGTTGATGAGGCTAAGAAAGAGCTTGACAAAATGGAGGAGGATAAGGATGACATCAACTTGGCCTTTCTCAATGGATGTATGGACGAGGTGAGGATAAATGTTGATAAGATCCCCAGTTATGATTCTAGTTTATGGTACGAGTTATGGGATCCAGGAGGTATTTACACAAAAAACTGCAAGTATTGGAGTTGCGGTGGGATAGCTAAGTCTCTCAACACTACCAAATCCACCCCCACTTCCACTTCTACTTCAAGCTCAGTCAAATCACTGGACTATTGAAGGTGGTGTATTCAAGGAGAATTTTAAGACATTTGATTATATGGTTGAAGAGTTTAATGGGAAGGGGAGTCTTGGTTTTCATTATTGGTTTGTGAAAAATTAAGGGGTTGAGGATGCTTATCGATTAATTGAATCGAAGTCCTCTTTGGAGTTCAATTCATGGAGCTATTTGATGGGTAGATGTGTGAAGTTGAAATGGTTACTTGTGGTGCAATATATGTTTGATGAAATGCCCTTGAGAGGTGAAGTTTTATGGTTTAAGAAGATTTCCCGTTATGTTCAGCCTCGAGACTTGTTTTTGGGAAAAATGAATGTCAAAATGAAGAAAAATATGTCTCAAAATGAGATAGACTATGGTGTGGCAGATTTTGAAAGTTTCCAGCAGAGCTTAAAGCTTACATCAGACAAGAACAACCTAACAATAATGTTGTTTGATCCTGGAGGTGGTGATACCTTTGGTGTTTCAGATTTGGAAATTAGTGACATTTCTTGTGAGGTACTTACTACATCTAGAGATGCTAGTGACATAATCCTTTTACAGTTGAATGCATTATATATCGAACTGCAGACTCCTTGTGGCGTGGTGTTTTTTTTTTTTTTTGGTTTGAGCAAAGCTTAATGTTTACCTCTGAGGCGAAGGCTGTAGCGAGTTTACAGGCGAGTAATTATGGAGAATCTATGGTGAATTCAATTGAAGTTGGCCTTGTGTCTATACCAAGTTTCATATGGATGCTTTCTTAGAGCATAGAAACTGCAGTGGTTTGTACAGTCCATAAACTTTTGGAACATGGTTCAGGCACAAGTTTGAAATGCCCGTCTCTCGGTAAGTTATTGGTTGAGCTCACAAGAATTAAACATGATTCTAGAATTTTTAAGCATGGTGATCTTTTGGTCTATAGCGTGGGAAGGAAAGATGATCGGCATCTGTACTTAATCGAGACTTGCAAGAGTAAGGATGTTGTTTTGGTGGCTAGTAATGGAATTCATGAGGTTGAAATATTAGTTGGGGCAAATTCTAGACTTGAGATTACAAAAAAGAAGCTGGAATTCGATATGATCTTGAGCATTGTTGATTGGCTTGCTGCAACTTTTAAGAAAGTTGAGGTCATATATGTTGGTGGTTCGACGTGTATTTCAGCAGCTCAGGAAGCTGTTAAGAAACTTATTAGAAATGAACCAATGGTTACCATCAATCCTAATGAAAATGTTGTGCTAGGTGATGTTATTCAGGCTGGTGTTTGGGTTGGTGATGTTGTTGTTGGTGGTAGATCAACTCAAATTTCAGATGTGCAACAAGTATCATCAAAAGTGCAGCAGTTGCTACAAGATTTCTTTAGCGGGAAAGAGTTGTGGAAGAGCGAGGCGATTGATTATAGCGCAGCTATTGAGGCATCAAATATGAGTGGTAAAAGCAATGAGAAGGTGCATGAGTTGTTTTTCTTGGATGTAACACATCGATTCCTCGAGATCGAGACTGTTGGAGGTATTATGGTAGCAACTCACATCTTAGAATTGCATGTTTTGAAGCTTGACATCAGAACTACAACAGAGCTTGAGAAAGATAAACACTACAAGAAAACTGTCAAATACAGACGGAAATTAGCGACGGATACTATTCCGTCGCTAAAAATGACGGAATAGCGACGGAATAGCGACGGAATAGCAATAAGCTGTCAACGACCACATTACCGACTGTTTTAGCGACGGATTTAGCGACGGACTATTTTCCGACACTAATCCGTCGTAATAAAGGCGGCAAAAAAGTGCGCGCATTTTTCCCGACAACCTACCAACGGATTAACGACGGATATAATAAATTATTCTTGGAACTTTAGCGACGGATATTTTCCGTCGCTATATTAATAAAAAAATAATTTAATATTTTTTCTTTAAAGTTTAGCGACGAAATAGCGACGGATTTTTGCAATTATTCATTTACTTCTTAACGACGGATAAATTCCGTCGCTATATGAATAAAAAAATAATTTGATATTTTTTCTTTAAAATTTAACGACGGAATAGCGACGGATTTATGCAATTATTCATTTACTTCTTAACGACGGATATTTTCCGTCGCTATATGAATAAAAAAATAATTTGATATTTTTTCTTTTAACTTTAGCGACGGAATAGCAACGGATTTGTACAATTATTCATTTATTTCTTAACGACGGATGTTTTCCGTCGCTATATTAATAAAAAAATATTTTGATATTTTTTTTCTGTTAACTTTAGCGACGGAATAGCGACGGATTATTATTATTTTTATTTTTTTAAATAAAAACAAGTAAATGCATGATTATTAATAGCTCTAATTGTTAAGTCTAACTCAAACGTAAATGAAGTAAGGCCAAACATGATAAAAATATGGGGCACACTTAAAATGTTAATTAATTATATTAATTGGTAAATTATAAAGTTATTTGAATTCATATATTATTTGGAAAAATCCGCCAATTCGAAATGCCAGTTTTTCAAACTAACCATTTCTTTTCGTTAGAAATCTAACTGAGACCGAATTTTTTATATTATTTTTTGAATATTTTACTAATTATAAATATCACCTCCCTCCTCCTATTTTATTTACACATTAATTCTCTTTATTCTTTCTCTTTTTAGTTTGTTAATATTATAAAAGGTGTTCCATTTGAAAAAAATAGTGTGACATTCTTTTATAAAAAGTTTGACATTAGTTTAGTTGTCAATATTTATGTTATCTTAATCTATTGCAGCAAAATTGTGATACATTTAAAAAAAAATGTTACATTTGAAAAAAAAAAGTGTTAAATTTGAAAAAAATAGTGTTACATTCCTTTATAAAAAGTGTGACATTGGTTTAGTTATCAATCTTTATGTTATCTTTAATCTAACCGAGACTGAATTTTTTATATTATTTCTTGACTATTTTAATAACTATAAATATCACCTCCTTCCTATTTTATTTACACCTTATTTATCTCTATTCTTTCTCTTTTTAGTTTGTTAATATAATAAAAAGTGTTCCATTTGAAAAAAAGAGTGTTACATTCTTTTATAAAAAGCGTGACATTGGTTTAGTTATCAATATTATATGTTACATTAATCTATTGCAGCAAAATTGTGGTACATTTTAAAAAAAATGTTACATTTGAAAAAAAAAAATGTTACATTTGAAAAAAAAGTGTTACATTCCTTTATAAAAAATGTTATATTTGAAAAAAAAAAAGTGTTACATTGCGTTATAATAAGCGTTACATTTGTTGGGTGAAAAAAAAGTTGGGGGTGGAAATAAAAAATTAAAAAAAATAAATAAAAAAATATGTGATGTAGGAATTATAGAATTTACTAATCTAAATAGATATTACTCTAGTCAATTAAAATATAATTAGGTATGTATACGGTAAGGGTACATGGTGTATATGTGATGTAGGAAGGTTCGCGGATCGTATCGACGAAGTTGCGGCAGGATTTTTTGCAGTTTGGTCGTCCGGGCTCAGAATGGCTATTATGAGTACTTTTCGGAAAGGGAATTTCGTCATGAACAAGACTCATCGCTTAGCCATGACGTATGATGCTTTTCGGCCATCCCAGTTCGTTTAGGACTCGAAAACAACCTTTTACTTTTTAAAACAATTATTTTTATTTTCGGATTATATATATATAAGTATATGCTATTATCCGTCCCAATTTTTCTTTTATATACTTTCATTATTATTATTATTGTTGTTATTATTATATATTGCTATTATTATGCTATGTTGTTAAGCAATTATTATTATTCTATTAACATGTATTATTATTATTATTAGTAACTAATTATTATTGTTAATAAATATTTTTTTAGTTTGAAAAAAAAAAGTGTCACATAACTAATTATATTTACATGTATCACTAGTCTAAGCAACATCTTCACCATTAAATACATCATTTATAATTGAATCTAGTGGCCCAAATTCATCCAAGAAAACACAAATACACTTCACTTTGATTGGCTTATTGTTGTTCACATGGATTGACTCATAAATCAATCTGGACCATTGATCTAACAGATCCAACGAACCCAAATTCATCAAAACAAACAAAAACCTATTACTTCTTTCCTAACTCTATCCGCCTCCCTCTTCTCCCTCACCTCCCCCACGTCCTTCTTCTCCCTCTCTCTCTTCTTCAGCCTTCACGTTTTCTTCTCCCTCTCTCTTCTTTTCACCGCTGAGTAATCCATTCCACGCCGCCCTGCCCTGCCCCTACTTCTGCCCCCTTTTCCTCGACAGAAGTGCTTGGAGGCGAGGGCAAACATGTAATTAACCGGGTCGTCGATCAGTGTGGTGGCTAGGAGGCGGCGGTGGGCGGCGATTAGCGTCGGAGAGTGACGTTGGGTGGGTTTGGACGACGGGATGGTGCGGTTGAAGAAAACGCCGGTGAACGGCGGGTTGTAGTTTGTGAAGGGAAGCCCAGCCGGCGGCGGAGTGAGATTCGGAGAGGAGATCGAAAGGGATGGACTGAGAGCTTGGAGAAGACGTCGTCGGTGTCGGAGGCGGCCATTGTTGTTGATTTGGAGTAAGCCGGAATTTGAAACGCCCTCCTCAACGTCGTCTTCTTCGCCACAAAAATTGGTAGATCTGGGTTCTAGTGGCTTCTCTTTCTCCTTCTCTCTCTCCCCACACTCCGTCTCTCTTTCTATCTTCTTGTTTGAGTTCTATTTTTTTAAATCTGTTCTTGTGTGTGTGTGTGTGTAGATCTGGGTTTTGTTGATTTTTGTTTTGTAAATCTGGATTCGCCACAACAATTGGTGGTGGTGATGGATGGTGGTTGTGGTGGTGGTGGATGGATGGTGGTTGTGGTGGTGGTGGTTAATGGTGATGGTTCAAATTGCAATTGTTGAAATATGACGGACTGATTTGAGAATAAAATAGGTTAAGAGACTGATTTGAGAATACAAAAAGTTAAGGGACTGATTTGAGAATAAAAAGGTTAAGGGACTGATTTGAGAATACAAAAAGTTAAGGGACTGAATTGAGAATACAAAAAGTTAAGGGACTGAATTGAGAATAAAAAAAGTTAAGGGACTGATTTAAAAACAAGAAAAATAAAAAACTGATTAAATTGATTTACATTATAATTTATTCTTAATAAAAATATTTAGAATAAATATATATATTTAAAAATCTAAAAATATATACATAATTTTTTAAATATAAAATGTCAATTTTGCGACGGATATATTTGTCGCTAAATCCGTCGTTAATTTGGTCGTCTTGAAGGAAATTTGGCCGGTTTTTTTAACATTAGCGACGGAATTTTTTAGCTCTCCGACGGAATAATCCGTCGTTACTTTAACGACGGCCCAAAAATCTGTCGTTGAAATTTAGCGACAAGTGTTTTAACGATAGATTTTTTCCGTCGGTAATCCGTCGGTAAAGTTGTTTAGCGACGGAATTTTAGCTTTTAGCGACGGATATTTCCGTCGCTAAAACGTGATTTTCTTGTAGTGAAACTTCATTGGAACCATTTCACGAAATCAGTGGTGACTGGCGTACAAATCCAAGTCGTCATCAACGTCAGTGATGGCATGTTAAAAACGAAATTCAATTCCTATGCTTGCCTTAACAAAGTGAGGCCAAAGAAGAATGTAGCCCTTAGTCAATTGCTATTTATTGCAGAATACAAGACCCCACTTTCATGATTTCCTCTAAGGCGATCCACTTGCACGATTTTCTCAAAGGAGATATGAACGCCATTTTCCCACTATTGTCAGTTGGTCAACTTGTTGGTGCACACATAATTGAGTGTGGTCGCAGCAGTTTTGAGAATGACAAATTTCTTACGGCCTCCATAAAGAGTTGCAGTCTCTATCACCAATTCACACATTCCAATCCTTGAGGACAAGGATTGTTTGAGAGGAAGGCATTGTAACGGATGTAACATTATACTATGGGAGTAAGGTGCGGTAGGTTGAAGATGGGTAAGGTAGGTTGGAGAGGGAAAGGTGTGGTAGGTAATTGTGTGGTAAGTTTGGAAGGTGTGGTCAAGTTAAAAGTGTGAGTGTGGCAGGTTGGCAAAGTGTGACAAGTTGGAAAATGCGGTCAAGTAGAAGAGAGTGCTTTTACGGTCAATTGAAGGAGGGTAGGTGCGGTCATGTTAATATGGTGCGGTCAAAATCATGCTAAGACGCGGTCAACAAGGGGTGCGGTCAGTAGAGTGAAGGAGGTGCGGTCGAATAGGTTATTTGCGGTCGAGTAGGGGTAAGGTCCAAACAGAAGGTCTTAGTGGTAAATTCGTTAAGAGACCACGTGGAAGGCTCGTGAGGTTGTTGGAAGCATGTGAAGGGCTCGTGAGTTTGTTGAGAGCATCTGACCACGTGTCGAACTAGTGAGGCGGTTACCTCCAACAACTTGCACATGGATTTTCCTATAAAAGCGGCACTAGAGGCGTGATCCAAGTGTGGATGATTTGGCTATTTTCATATTCTTAGTTTGTTCTTAGCTATAGCTTAGTGGTAGTTCTTCTTCTTCATAGTTTAGCTATAGCTCAGTGATAGTGTTCTAGCTTAGTTTTAGTTTAATCTTCAATTCCTAGTTGATTACTCTGTTATTGTTGTTATTGTTGCTTGGTTAATCGAATTTGGTTTCAATTCCCATTTTCACATTTGTGATTAGATCTCATCTCTTACAAGCTGCATGTATTTTAGGACGGAGTGAGTAGTAGACCAAACCTAGATTTGTCCTAGTTTCCCTTATCCCAGTTTCCCACACAGTCCCTTCCCTTCCTCTCCCCCACCGCACCATGCCTCCTTCCCTTTCTTCTCCAGCCTCATTCCCTTTCCTCATTCTGCCATCATCCCACCCCTCCTCTTTCTTCCTCTTCTTCCAACACCCTCCCACCCTCTGGCAGCGACCACCTTAATCACTTTTATTTGTCCTCCTTTCCAGATATTTTTCATTATTTTCTTCTTTTTTTTTTTTTTTTTTTTGGTACAAATAGGAAAGGAATTCTTTTCTTTATTGTGGAAAGCTTATTTCTTGTTCATCTACCTCTTTTCAAATTGGGAATGGAATTGAGATAGAAAATATTATTCTCTCTGTCCCTTAATAAATGATTAAATTTCATTTTAAGAGACATCTAAAAATTTCTACGTATCATACAAATTAGTAGCAAATTCATATATAATCATGTAATCATCTTTCCAAACATCTAGTTTTGCAAATATATATAAAGAGACTAGTGAAAAAATTGGTAAACAAAACCAATTAGGAACAAAGTTAAATATTTCAAAAAACGACATTCATTTTGGGATAAAAATTTCTTAAAATTGAAAATTCATTTAAGGACAGAAAAAGGAGTGTTTTTTTTTTTTCAAAAAAACATTCATTAGGATAGAACTTAGAAGATCAAAATATTCCTTTGAATGCCTAAAAACAATACTGCATATTTTTGGTAGTTGAGTGAGGCAGCAGAGGAAAGGGGAAGAGGCGTGGTGGGGGTGGGGAAAGGCTGTGAGGGAAGCGGGGAAAAGAAAAGTGGGAAGAAATCTAAGTTTTTTTTTTTTTTTTTTTTCCCTAGTATTTAATGCTCTCATTAATTAATTGCAGTAATTAAAAGCATTTGTACCCATATTACGAAGAAATCTATGTTTTTTTTTTTTTTTCCTTTTCTACAACAACAAATATTTATGATATTTGTTCAATTGATTTGTCAAATGTAGGTTTACCATTTGTTTGCAAGAAAATAAACATCGATTCTTAATGAGGAAGACTTGATAGGAGCACATAATTGAAAATAATCGTACAAATAAAAGAGAAATTGAATAATGGTACAAGTTTGGGATATACTTACGATGGGAGTCGCCGGAGTAGGAAGAATGTTGTTTCCGGTGAACTCCGAGTGATAAGTGTAGTGCTCCCCTTGTTATGCTTAAATATGGATATGGATGTGTGAAGTGATTAACACGTATGTTATCACTAATCTCATTCATCAACAAAACCAAATAATAATCAATACTCCCACAGTCCCACTCGAATTAAGAATCTTCGTCAATCTACTTATATTTGAAGAAAAACAATGATGCTAATAAAAGTTTAAAAATTGTTATTTTATCACGGTTACTAATAAATTTAATAACAATTTTTAGTTGTTCATTAAAATAAATATTTTTCTTGAAATTATTAGTTAAAGTATAATTAAATTGCCAAAAATCTTAATTCGAGCGAGACGAATGAAGTAGATAGTTACCACTTGCTTTGTTCTAACATCATCACCTTAAAACAATATATATATATATATATATATATATATATATATATAAACTAAATTCCAAAAAAGAGGCGTGGAAGCTTATCTCAATCTAAAATCAACAAAAGAAAAACAACCAAATCGGAAACAACCTAAAGATAGGGATTTTATTTTGAATTCTTGAATTAAACAAAAATGAGATGATCGCAAAAAAAAAAAAAAAAAAAAAAAAAGTCATGCAAGTTTTCAATTGCAATTTAAACACTCAAATATTTTTTTATATATTTTTTTTTTGCCTAAAAACACTTTTACGAAGAATTTTATTGCAATTTAAACCATCCGTTAATTATCCGTTACAAACTAGCGAAAAAAAATCCACCACCTCAACTTATCCAACTTCTAGTATTCATCAAAAGGTTAATTCTTATTAACTTTTTTTATTCTTTGACGAATTTAATATCATTATACACATGAGTATTGAAGAAGAGTTGGTTTTGGGGGAAACTAGTTCCTCCATAAGTTATAAAAAGTCATATTTTTAACCCTTCTTAAACCCTAAAAAGCCTAAACCCTAAACCTTAAACCCTAAAGTTTAACCCCTATAAAAACAAGACTTTTATAACTTATGGAGAAACTAGTTTCCCCCAAAATTTTCTCATTGGAGAAACATGTGTGTGTTACTCTTAACATCAAATGTTAAAATGAGTTACAATTTCTATTTTAGCTTGAATTAAAATAAACTACACGGTTAATATTATGTATTGTCAACTAACTCATTACAATTACACATTAAAAATAATAAATGTATAAGTATTGATTAACTTTAGTCGACAACTGACCCACCAAACATGAACACATATCCGGTCATCAATCTTCTTGTATCAACATCACCTGAATCTGAGAAACCCTCGACTGCACATTCTGTTCCACTTCCATAGACGAGACCGACATCGCTAGTGCGCACTGTAGCATACATCAAACTACCAACTGCACTAGCATAGGATACTCGAGCCATATACTCTTTCTCCTCAACCGATTTGGGCCCAAACGCGATTGTCTGTGCATTCACTGCACCCGGAGTATCTATAGCCTTAGCTGTTGACCTACCAAACCTCTCTAAAATTTTTTTGATGCATCTTTTCCGGGATAAGAACAGTTTTCGTTTGGCTCTGTCTCTATAGATCTCTATACCTATAATTCTCTTCGCGATACCCAAACCCTTCATCTCTGCGACCAATAAGCCTTTCAGCTTCTGAATCTCTGACTTCTTGACTGCTGCTATCACATAGCTGTCAAATCCCTTGTACCACTGCCTAGGCGATTGCTTCAATCTACAAACTTGATCTTCCTTACCAGGAACTTGGAATCCTTCCGACTCTGTCATGTATATCTCCCCTTTTATTGCTAGCAACACTCTGATCGAAGTGGGTCTGACCACTGTTGAGAAGATCCCATTGTAGTCCACCTCCTCTTTCTGTGTAAAACCCCTTGCAACAACTCAAGCTTTATACTTGATCCCTTCTGCCGGTGACATCCCTTCCTCTCTTTTGAAGATCCACTTGCAGGTCACAATCTTCCTACCTTCTGGACTTGTTGTCACCTCTGATGGATAAAATCCACTGTGTAATAAAAATACCTTGCAAGTGTACAAGTGCCGAAGCAGCAGTATACAAAAGTAAGGGTCGAACCACAGAGACTCGTGGATAAACAAGTTGATTTAATTAAAGTAAAGAGTAACCAGGGGGTTTTTGATTGATTTTATTAAACTAATTTAACTAATAAGCAATGACAGTAAACTAAATTAATAGGCAAAATAACGCAAAGATTGAATTCAAGATTTGACAACGAGATTCACGGATTGGGTTTCACAATACATTTACTTTATGCTATTTTTACTAATAAAGACATCAATATCATTCTAGGGTTCATTCACAAAATCAAGAGTTGGGACGGTTTGGTGTGCGATTTGCAACTCGAATATTCCTCTTTTATTATACTTCCAGTTACGTATATATAATAATCAAAGAATTCATGAAGATCAAAAGAATATATGAACCTAGATCCGTTTGGTTTCAGTTACGTCTTACGTATATATAATAATCAAAGAATTCATGAAGATCAAAAGAATATATGAACCTAGATCCGTTTGGTTTCAGTTACGTCCTCAATTGGATCTAAGAAGTAAAACAATGGTCAATGTATTAATGCCCGAGTTACTGTAGCAATAAATACCCACAAATTCTAGGGCCAAAAGTATCTTAACATAAATATGAAACCCTAGAAAGAATTACGAATATTTTACCACTCTAGAATAATATTGAATTATGAATTAAGAACTATAGCATAAAGATCTTGTATTGTTACTACCAATCCGCAAATCACAAGAGAATTAGCTACTCATACTCATAATGATTATCACAAGAAAAGAATTAAAATTCATAAACCTGGATATTACGCTTGAGCAAATAAAACCTTCAATCTTGTTACAATCTTCAAAAACTAGAAATAAAGCATAAGAAAAACTAAAGGCTGTAGTCTAATATATATACTAGAGAGAAACTAGAGCCAAAAATAAGGAAAATAGGGTAAAAACCCGCTTTGGAGAGGAATCCCGAAAATCAGTGCGTAGGAGTGGGCGACCGCCCAGAACTGGTGTGGGCGACCGCCCAAAGCATCAGTCTCATGTGCCACCAATAAGTAAAAGTGGGCGACCGCCCAAGTACCTGGAGCTGTATTTCTTCATTTTTCTTCTTTTCTTCACTTCCTTGACTAGGTTGACCACTGTTGACCTTTGACTTTGACTTTGACTCGAGCAATTCTTGGTCTTCAACACTTTAAATCTCTAAGACTTTGCAATACATCAACATTACACTAAAAAGTGTCTCAAAACACACATAATCTCACAAAGTTCCTCAAACAAAAATCGACCAAAATTACATCAAAACTATTCTAGATTACATCAAAATGTCAATAAAATTAGTACGAAAATGTAGAGATAATTCATGTATAAACCGATCCATCAAATTCCCCCACGCTTAGACCATTACTCGTTCCAGAGTAATATTCCTAACCCCACATCTAAGCACCGGTCTATTAAGCGTAGCATGAAGGAAAATGACACCTAATCTCCTCTACATCTCCCATCCAACAAAGTCAAGAACAAAACCACTCGGAGTGTAAAGAAATCCGCTCCTTATAACTCCCAAGACAAACACAAGACAATGGCCCTAATCGATATCACACCAATGATAGGAACACAAATACACATATCCGATTACGGCCCACTCATAAAAGCTAGGGGGAACTAAAATGTCCTAGGTTTCCCCCACGCTTATCTTTCACTACAACATCCCTCAAACAGAAATCAAAGCTAGGGTGAAATTCCTAACAATGATTTACCTCATAATAAGCTCCAACGCCCCCTTATGACTCCCAAAACAAAAATATGAGGATTTTCTATCCTAACTTCATTAAACCAAGCCTCCTACTCCACAATGAATCCTACCCGGATCTCCGAACCTCCCTTAGGACGTCACGCCGGTGAAAACATAAAAACCACTAAATTCATGTATGGGTCGACCTCGTCGGCGCCGTTGGTGGCCAGATCAAGAACATGGTGGGTGTCAAGATCGGAGAGGGGAATTCGTAGAAAAAGGGCTTGTTCTTCGGAGAAGCTCTCCAATAAAGGGCGACAGTGTGCTTGGCAGTGGAGCTGGTGCCGAAGTCGAGGACCATGTCGGATTCAACAAAATCGACGGCTTTGTAAGCAGCGATTTTCTTACAAATTAAATCATATAACCCATTCCATTTCCTTTTCTGGGTTTCTTCAGATTCCTGTTTATGAAAATTGAAATTAATCAACTAGGTTTGTTGATTGCAAGGCAGAGAGCAAAAACAATACGGCAGTGGCGGAGATGGTGTCGTTGATACTGGAAAGGGGGAGATTATGCTCAATGAGAGCAGGAGGAACCTGGGGAGCTTCCAAATATCTTTCAATTTTTCATTTTCAAAATTTTGGGGTTTGATTTATTTGGGGGAGTGTGAATGCGAAGAAAGAATATCGGTTCTTGGTTTATTTGGAATTCCAATTTGGGTTTTGATTAATTTTGATTTTGAGTGTGACGCAGCACGGAAGCGATAGAATTCGTGATTAGCGAACTAATCACAAGAGTTCACAAGCGATGAACCCTCAAACACACAAATCTGGAATCCACCAGAGAAAACCTGGAATCCACCAGATAAAAGAGAGAAATCTCTTTGAATAAACTCAATTAATCAAAATCTAACCCTAACACAATGAACTAAAAGAGTATTTATACTTCCTAACAAAATATCAAAACCCTAGTATCAATAAACCAAAAAATACCAAAACACCCTAGCTATTCTGCCGAAAAAACGAAAAGACAAACTAAAATTACTGAGTCGCCGCCGGGCACGGTCGTGCCCCTTGGATGGCACGGTCGTGCCACTTATGTCGCAAGGGCATCCTTCCTGGCGATTTTCGGCACGGTCGTGCTTGTTCTTTGGCACGGTCGTGCTAATGCTGTCGAGGCCACCATCGTTTTTTTCCAATGTCTGCACGGTCGAGCTACCAGTCTTGCGCGGCCGTGCGATGCCTGATCTGGTCGGATCCCCAACATCAGTCTCCTCCACCTCCAAAGAACTCGACCCCGAGTTCACACCAGGATAAAGAACCCCATCCGCGTGGTAGTCATACATATTCCCCCAGCTTGCACCGTTGTAAGCAAACTTCACTCGTGGCCAAGCTAATTTCCACTGTTTCGGCTCGTCTCCACAAACACTGCTGATCACATTCCCCACAATTCGATCAATGCTGATCACATCCCCCACAATCCGGTTAGTGTCCTCAGTCTGTCCGTTCGTCTGCAGATGTGCGGCAAGAATTTTCTCATTCTGTATGAGCATCATGACCGGTTCATTGTTCGCAACCCCTTTCTCAAAACGCAGAACAGAAGCTATCGCAATGTTGTGCTTTGCCCACTTAAACATCAGAACATTATCCTTTCCCCGATAAGTACTGTCATGATCATATTGCCAAGGGCGACCAAGCAATATGTGACATACATCCATATTCAGAACGTCACAAACAACCTCCTCCTTATAGTGTTTACCAATAGATATAGGGACCCTGCAAATCCGTGACACCCTGAGTTCTGAACCTTTATTCACTCACCCCAAACTATAAGGTTTCTCATGAGGCTCAGTTTTCAACCCTAAAAATTCAACCAATTTCTGCGAAACCAAATTTTCTGTACATCCATTATCAACAATCAGATTACATACCTTGTTCTTAACAGAACAGTGTGCTCGAAACAGATTCTTCCGTTGTCCCTCATCCTTGGAAGACAGCAGCATCTGTTGAAGTACAAATCCGACTCGCTCCCCAGACTCCTCTTCAGCAAATTCGACCCCTTCGTATTCGTTAGGGACGCCTTCTTCCTCCTCGTCTTCTGCTTCTAGAATCGCAGCCTGACGCAGCACGGAAGCGATAGAATTCGTGATTAGCGAACTAATCACAAGAGTTCACAAGCGATGAACCCTCAAACACACAAATCTGGAATCCACCAGAGAAAACCTGGAATCTACCAGATAAAAGAGAGAAATCTCTTTGAATAAATTCAATTAATCAAAAGCTAACCCTAACACAATGAACTAAAAGAGTATTTATACTTCCTAACAAAATATCAAAACCCTAGTATCAATAAATCCAAAAATACCAAAACACCCTAGCTGTTCTACCGAAAAAACGAAAAGACGTAAACTAAAATTACTGAGTTGCCGCCGGGCACGGTCGTGCCCCTTGGATGGCACGGTCGTGCTACTTATGTCGCAAGAGCCATCCTTCCGGGCGATTTTCGGCACGGTCGTGCTTGTTCTTTGGCACGGCCGTGCCAATGCTGTCGAGGCCACCATCGTTTTTTTCCAATTTCTGCACGGTCGAGCTACCAGTCTTGCGCGGTCGTGCGATGCCTGATCTGGTCGGATCTCCTACATCACAGCCGTCCGCCGGGTGGGGCAAACGTTGGATCTGTGACCTGTCCGCCACAACGAAAACACTTATCCCCTGTTGGCTTGGCATAAGGGTTTGTTGTTTTCTGTACTGGAGCTTTGTTTCCTGTGGAGCTACTAGTGTTGTCTGTACTCTTAGCCTGTGGAGTTAGGTCCTTAACTGTTGTTCCATTCTCCTTATCAGTCCCTGCGTCAGAACTACCTTGTTGATTCCATTTGCGAAACGGTGTAAAATTTGTCGAACCCGAATTTTCCATAAGTTCGGCCTTCAAAGCCAGCGTGGAAGCATCCGTCAAGGTCCACACCTGATGCAAACCCATCTTCTCCTGTATCGAACTTTTCAGACCGTTGGTGTAGCGTGCAACTTTCTGATCCTCGGTTTCTTCGATCTCAACCCGCGTTGTATACCTCTGAAATTCAGTAGTATACTCATCAACTGTTCTCTTGCCCTGCACAAAGTTGAGATACAGTTTATACAAGATCTGTTCATAATCTGCCGGTAAAAACCTCTCAGAAATCAACTGCTTCATACGCCTCCATGTTTTAACTGGCCCCTTTCCTTGCCGTCATCTCTGTCTTGCTAGTTTATCCCACCAAACTGCCGCAGTACTCTTCAATCGGATCGTCACCATCTTTACCTGTTTATTTGCAGGTACCTCCATAACCTCGAAAAAGCGATCAACATCATTCTGCCAATCTAGGAAATCTTTAATCCCCATGGTTCCATAGAAATAAGGAATATCAGCCTTAATTCTATAATCATGGCGGTGTCGATTATTACCTTGATCCGGTTCTTCATCATTAACAACCTCTTTTTCGGAACTGGACTCTTCGTCATCCCGATTCTCTGCCCGTTGAGGACGTCGAACTGGATCTCGATCTGGATCAACCCTGTCTCTCTCACCCCTACGGTTCTGATTAACATTCTGACCCTGTTGAGCAGCCACCAACGCGGCAATCTGCGTTGTTAAGGCAGCGATAGCGGTGGTAATTCCATCGATATCCGCCTTTGTAGCCTGATCTCCCATAATGATTCAGTGATGCAAAAGACAGGATATGGCCTGCTCTGATGCCAACTGGCGCAGCACGGAAGCGATAGAATTCGTGATTAGCACACTAATCACAAGAGTTTACAAGCGATGAACCCTCAAACACACAAATCTGGAATCCACCAGAGAAAAGAGAGAAATCTCTTTGAATAAATTCAATTAATCAAAAGCTAACCCTAACACAATGAACTAAAAGAGTATTTATACTTCCTAACAAAATATCAAAACCCTAGTATCAATAAACCCAAAAATACCAAAACACCCTAGCTGTTCTGCCGAAAAAACGAAAAGACGTAAACTAAAATTACTGAGTTGCCGCCGGGCACGGTCGTGCCCCTTGGATGGCACGGTCGTGCCACTTATGTCGCAAGGGTCATCCTTCCTGGAGATTTTCGGCACGGTCGTGCTTGTTCTTTGGCACGGTCGTGCTAATGCTGTCGAGGCCACCATCGTTTTTTTTCCACTTTCTGCACGGTCGAGCTACCAGTCTTGCGCGGCTGTGCGATGCCTGATCTGGTCGGATCTCCTACATCAGAGTGTTACACAAAAGTAATGTCTGTTAAAAAAATAACGTATGTATAAAAAATTGACGAAAGAATAGTTTTTTTGGAGTGTCCAGTTATGTTTTTAACGGGTGTTAAAAAAGTTGTATCAAATATTTTGAAATGTTAAGTAGGCAACACACATTTGATGTTTCCAAAGTTTGCAAGTCAAATTGATAAAATCTGTAAGTACGCATGTCAATTTCGCAATAACCTCGTTCAAAAATGAAATATGAACTATTGAAGACTACGGATATGTCGAACATGTTGAAGATTTGGTTCCTTTAGCCCATACTAGGAGTACATGGGAAGAAACAACAAACATGCTAGGATCCATATGAAAAAAAATAACAAGAAAAGAACACACGATTTGTTCACCCAGTTCGTCTACATCTAGGGGCACTACCAAGCTAGGATATTAACTAATACTCCATCCGTCCCACCCGAAATAGGATTCTTGGTCCCGACATGGGGATTAAGAAATACTAATACTTTATTACAAAAAGTGGTTTAAAAAGTAGGTGTTGTGAGTATGGAGGAGAGAAAAAGTGGGTAGTTAATATTAAATGAAAATTTGTTGTGAGGATGACAAGTGGGTCCCATTAATAAGGAAGTAATAAAAACTTTCTAGTTTTGGATGTCCTATTTCGGGTGGGACACCCAAAATGGAAATTTGTCCTATTTCGAGTGGGACGGAGGGAGTACTCTCTTTGTCCCAAAATGATCTTGCCATATGACTATTCAAACATTTTAAGAATATGAACAATTGCTTCACTAGACATGTTTTGTTTATGCACTTTTAAGCCCAAATTATAGAAATGGGAAGAACTTTTTGGGACAATGAGAAATGGCAAATGAGAAGGTCATTTTGGGACGAAGGGAGTATAATCGATTTTTTGTGTTACAATACTGCACACACTCTATCACTAGAACATTGCCTCTCTAAACACAAATACACATAGCCCCTAAGCATGCATCCAGCCGATCGGAGTGCCCAAGGGCTCACCAAAGGTCTGTACCGCCTCTGGCTCTCTTTTGGAAAAATAAATAAATTTTTAGTACTTAATATTTGAAACTTTGCATTTTGACCCTTAAAAACTAATAAGCATTACAAAATAGTCCAATCGTTACCTATTCTGTTAAATTTTCTAACATTCGTTAGTGCTGGGGTGCAAAGTCTGGAGCTGGGGGGGAAAGTGGGACAAATTGAAGCTTTGGGGGGCAAAGTGGGACAAATTTGGCGCTGGGGGGCAAAGTGGGATTCGGTGGATACTTTGGGGGGGTAAATGTATTTTGGCCTACTTTTATCCATTATTCTCGTATTGAACCTTAAACACTGTTTTATTTGAAAGAAATTGCATTTTAGACTTTTATATTTGCTTTCAATTCCTGATGTATTGGAGTTCTGTCAAGAGATTGATTATACGACATTGTAGCTAGTTGTAACTCGTTCGGGGCTGATCATTTTAAACTCGTGTAAAATCTTTTCTTACAGCTACCTAATAGCTTCAATGGGCTTACAAGTCGTCTGGAGCTTTGGACTCGCATTCTTGGACGCATACGCCCTTGCCAAGAAGAAAGTCCTCCATAACCCTGGACTGGTCAGCCTTTTTGTGGTTGGAGATTGGGTCAGCATCTACCATATATTAGTCAATTCCAAATTAAATTTCTTTATTCGAAAATGAAATGGTATTCATATATTATCTCCTATTTGGACCCTATTTTTGGCAGGTTACGGCGACATTGACCCTTGCAGCCGCCTCTTCATCCGCGGGAATAACAATATTATACTTTAATGATTTGGGCGGTTGTAGTTACGGGGAGGAATGTCAAAAGTATCAAATGGCAGTTGCTTTGGCCTTCCTCAGCTGGGTATCTATAGCTACATCATCTCTAATCATGTTTTGGGTTTTGGCTGCAAGTTAGAGCCCTTCACCTTATCTAGGTTTTTTTTTTTTTTTTTTTGATGCTAGAAAGTTGCAGTAACATTTGTATAGTGACTATAGTCAAAGTGAGAACGTAAAAATAGAAATACTTTGAACCACATCTAAAGTTTTGCGACAAAGTGTAGTTTTCATTGCAAGTTAAGCAAAATTCGTTAGTAGGAACCACTGATGGCAAAGATATATTCATTCATTCATTCATTCATTCATATCGATTGCCATCACTAATGTACCGGTTGGACAATTCATTCATTTGAATCATTCCGTAATTGTATGAAAAGTGTTTTATTTTATGATTTACTGTGATGGTATCGGTTGATGGCTTCGGGGAGATTTTTTTTTTTTTTTTTTTTTTTTTTTTTGTCCTTTGGAATTGTGATGATGGGCCAGTGTTGGTGATTACAAATTGTATCTAATAGTTGCAAAATGAAACATGTAGGGGTTTTATCCCAATAGGTGAATTCAATGCTACCTGAACACTGTGAGCTGTGAAGGAGTGTTTTGTTGTAGGGTTGTAAATGGCAAAGTTTGGTCAAGTTTGTGTGACAGACCAGTCTGTCGGTTTATTCGAACCAAATCGGGAAAAAGTTTCAATTGAACCAATAGCTTTGGTTTGGCGGTTCAACTTTTTTGGTTCAGATTTCGGTTTAGATCGTGATTTAGAACATCGGTTCAGATCGTGATTTAAACTGTGATTTAGAACAATTCAGATCATGTTTAGACCGCAACCGATTATCAGATTTATTTTAAAATTTAGCGATTATGGAGAAAGATTGAGGGTGCGGGAAACTAAAGAAATAGAGAGGCCGAAGGAGGAGAACGCACTACATAATGTCCGGTAACGAAAATAGCAAAGGATAAAATGAATATCGAATAAGATGCAAAAGGAGAGCTATGATTGGTCTAATGCAATGTAGGCTTTTTAATATTTCAACGATCGATGGATATTACTCAACATACAAATATATGGTTAATAAATGCATTGTTTTGGCTCGGCCTGGCGGTTTCAGACCACGGTCCGGCTTAGTTTGGTTCGGTCTAATTATAGTCTGGAGGTGTCAGACCATTAACCAAACTGAACCTTGCGGTTTACCAATCCTCCTACACGAGTCAGTCCGAGGATGATGCTGAATGGTCCAACAAGATCAATGTATTGAAATGTCTCGATTTCGATAAACTGAAAGTGAGACGGTCCGAGGAGGAGGAGGAGGAGGAGGAGGGGTCTTAACGTATACGAGAGCACTCTGAATGCCATAAAGAGGGGATCAAGGGGAGGAGCTCACCTAAACCGCTTAAGCCATCGCGAAAAGAAAGATGCACATCCATAGGTCGAGGACCCTCCAAGATAGTATTAACGATTCATAAATTTCATTGAGTTGATGAGACTCACACACAAAACACACTCATGAAAATAAATATACCATTCTTTTTTATTAGTTTGTCTGAATTTTTTGATTTGTTTCATGTTGTTCAGTAGAGTAGGGGGAGTGATTGCAGTGGAGGACCTCGACTTTTCAACCACCCGGTGCACAATTTACACTACATAAGTTCAAGTGAAGCTAATCGAGCAACCTTATGCGACTAATAATGATGATGCTGAAGAAGAAGACCCTAAATTGACCTGTATGCTCAATAGTAGACGGATCATCTATGCCGGATGAAAGTGTATAATCTGTTGTTGCTGCCCCGTCCTAGAAAGATAGTTTTATTTCGTTTCTGCATGTCTGCTCTAGTGAACTTTAACAAATAATTGGCATCAATGTAGTTATCACAGTGGTACTTTGTACCGTGTACCAATAACTAGTTTTATAATTTATTTGGATAAATATTTATTTCTAAATTTCTGGTCACAATTAAGTACAATTGACCACCAAAATATAAAGTGACTAACTTTTTGAAACCGAGGGAAATACTTTACAAGACCTGAGAGAACTCTTAAGTAGGTTTGCATATCCAGTTGAAGACAAAATCTCATATGCATCCACCGCACATGGTGCGGCAACCTTGGATTGTTCCGCTGCTTCTTCTTGCAGCCACTTGCTGCACTACAACCGACCGTTGGATCCAGCCCTCCCTCTTCTCAGATCGCGACATGTGTCTTCCTTAAAAATAACCCCAATAACTTAAAAATGCTATATCTTGAGATTTATAACTCAGAAAAAAAAATTTAAAAATACCGTTGTGTTCGTCTCGATGAGACGAATAAAACTACATAGGTCATGATATGGTTTGATTTTTTTTTAAAAAAAAAACATTTTTTTTACATACAAAAAGTTTGAGTTGCTTGTCAGCTGAATGTAACACTCTATTCCAGTAAAAGTAACAGTTTCATATTCAAAAAGTAACACTTTTATAGTCAAATGTAACAACAATTTTACAAAAAAAATTAAATTGTTTTGATAGTTTTTGTGGTTAAAAAAAGTAATATTTGAAGTGTAACAAAGTGAATATATGATTATAATTTTTTATATAGATGAATGTAACATTTTTATTCAGTAAATGTTACTTTTCTTTTTTTAAAAAAAGAGTAAAAATTCATATATATAATCGGGTTTGCATTTCAATTGTTACTTTCTCAATAAAAAATTGTTACATTTTCAAATATAATATTACATTTAAGAATATAATCTGTTACAATTGAGGAAAAAAATATTACATTCATTTTTTATAAAATGTAACATTAGTTTAGTTTGTTAATCTTATGTTAATTTTGAAAAAAAAAAGTGTTACATTTGAAAAAAAGAGTGTTACATTCTTTTATAAAAAGTGTGACATTAGTTTAGTTGTCAATCTTTATGTTATCTTAATCAATTGCAACAAAATTGTGGTACATTTTAAAAAAAAAGTGTTACATTTGAAAAAAAAAATGTTACATTTGAAAAAAAGAGTGTTACATTCCTTTATAAAAAGTGTGAAGTTTAGTTGTCAATCTTTATGTTACCTTTAATCTATTGCAGCAAAAATGTGGTACATTTTGAAAAAAAAAGTGTTACATTTGATAAGAAAAAAAAATGTTACATTTCGTTATAATAAGTGTTACTTTTGTTGGGAGGAAAAAAAGGTTGGGGTGGCAAAAAAAAAAAAAAAAAACTCAGCAGAAAAAAAAAAAAAATCTCAGCAGAAAAAAAAAAAGGAAGGTCGGTTCCTGTCGCACGGTGCAACCGCCGCCCAGGAGACCGCCTCCCAGTTGAATAAGACTGAATTGATTCCCATCAGGAGATATTGGCTATGATTGATTCCCTTTAGTGAAAGATTTAAGAAAAACTAATTATATTAATAAAAAT
This sequence comes from Campanula takesimana, assembly GCA_026119855.1. Taxonomy (NCBI): domain Eukaryota; kingdom Viridiplantae; phylum Streptophyta; class Magnoliopsida; order Asterales; family Campanulaceae; genus Campanula; species Campanula takesimana. The sequence continues at coordinate 169,276 of JAOWBW010000377.1, forward strand.
TTAAAGCAAATACTACCCCCTCTTTTCAAAATAATAGCCCCGTTTGATTTTTCAAAAATTCAAAAATTATATTGTAAGTTTTTATAATTCAGTAATTTTCGAATGAGACTAACTTTTGGGGACAAACAAAAAAAGAAAAAAAAAATATGACGATCATTTTGGGACAGAGGAAGTATAATGGTTAATTCTTTACTATATCTGATGATATTGCAGGAAGCAAGTGGCAACCTTCTCATCATTAGCATTATTGTTATAATGGTCATTATTATATAGTGTTTACTTTTTTAAATCACAATATTTCTGTTTGGTGCTTGTGCTGATAATGGACAAAGTTAGTGATAACTTACGTGGTCATCACTTGTCACTGCATTTGTGGTAATGCAAAATTGTCATAATTCACATTATACAGAATAAGTCTATATTTTATGATTAATTAAAGCAACCTTATTACATTTTGTAATATTATTTGGTTTCCGATTCATAGAGGTATGGTTGAATAACAATTAAAGAACTTTTCTACTATATATTCAAATTTGTTCGTTTGGGTAAAAAAAAAAAAAAAAAAGAAGAAGGGTAAATTGCAATTTGGTTCCTGACATTTACATAAGTTTGCAATGTTGCTCCCAACTGTTTAATTTCGCAATTTAGTATCCTAACATTTACATTTTTTTGCAATGTGGCTACAAACTAACACCCAGTTAAAATTCTAACGAAATAACACCCATGTGACTAGCACATATCTTTTAAATGGATAAAATGATCATTGAACTTCATTTTTAATAAGATCATCACATTTTTTTTTGACATAAATACCCTTTCCGATTAAGATAAAGTATCCAGTTTTAAAGTTGTATGACTTCTCTCTCTCTCCTAGCTTAAATATTTTATGAATTAATTTATTGAATTTGCTGGTTTGATTATATTACATATTAATTTTCTTCCAAGACAATATAACAAACTAAATCATAAAAATTCTCTCTTATTTTAATTTATTTAATTGAGATTAAACATGTATGTCTTTTCTCCCTTTCCTGTCTTTAATTTGTATAATTAAGTTAAAAAAAATTACTCTCACTACAAGAAAGAGCTTTTTTTGTGACGGTAGTAGAACCGTCACAAATAGTATAAAAACCGTCGCAAATATCATTTGTCACGGTTTTATTACGGTTTAAGCTCCGTTATGTATGCGGGCGTGGCAAATGCTCTGTCACTGTAGAAAACCGTGACAAAATTTATTTGTGACGGCTTTTATGACGGTTTTCTCCGTCGCATAGAAACTGTGTTATATGATAGGGATATAAGTGTAACGCAGGTTTGTAACGGTTATAGACATTTATAAAAACCGTGACAAATGTTTAAAATACTTTTTAACGGTAATTTATTTGTGATAGTTATAGACATTTGAACAAACCGTGACAAATGTTTAAAATACTTTTTAACGGTAATATATTTGCGATAGTAAAAAACCGTAGTAATAAACCGTGGCAAAAGTTTGAAATATGGTTTTTTTTTTTTTTTAAATTTTAGAAAAAGAATGTCATAGTAAATAACGTGTGAACCCATTTTTTTCACATTTCAAAAGCCAAAACATATGTTCCAGAAATTAACATCTTTCACATCTCAAAAGCCAAAGCATATTCCATAAACCAACGTCGTTCACATTTCAAAAGCTAAAGCATATGTTTCATAAACCAATATTCACACATGTTTGAAAGTCTTACTAAATATTCTATTCAAAAGCCCAAAACTAATGATAAGCCACATACAAGTGGGAGAATAAAGATCAAAAGCTACGCCGTCATAATGCTTCTACAAAATGATATAGTCCTCCTGCATTTCCTGCCAACACAAATTGTACTTTTTATCAGTAAAATGGAATTTAAATCATAAAACCCAATGACATATATATATACTAAAATCATGCAAAAATCTATCATATATTATAAGATGCACACATAAAAACTAATTTGTGTTGATAAAATACGTATGAAACTAAATAACGTACAATAAAAGGTCGCTTGACAGTTCTTACCTATCACAACGATAAACACTTGCTAGACATACCGTCAAGATCATCCTCATCGGATAATGAGCGAACCTATGAGTCATGTAAAACACATATATTATATTGCTATCATTTAGTATTCATATATAAACTGAAATTATCGTTCTTTTCAAAAATGAAATCAAAACTCACAAAATATCATGAACAAATGTGTCAACTTTAAGGATTACTAGAGATTTTCCACAATTGACAAATCCCAAATTAATCGCTGCAAAAAAATCCCAGTCAATTTTGACCATTTCCTGCTTTACTCTGCTCCAGTACACTACAAAAACATCCAAAAAAAAAACTTTTTCCTCTCTAACCATATAAGCAAGCACATGGCAACTAACAAGCAAGTTCTCGTAACCCATTTATCGGAAAACTTCCTGAGCAATTCAAAAGATGAGGAGAAACGTTTACTTCCTTTTCCATTGACTTATCTGAAATTACACTAATACTCTCCATTGACTTTTCTAACATAATCCAGCATTTTGCCTAGTCAAATGCCTACAACTGGAACCCTGCCTCAATTCAGCTCTCAAAACTTTTCATCTTACAAGCTATCCATAGTCTGTATCAATCATATAACAAAGTCAATGAACAATAGAACACCACATCCATCAGCTTATTGTAGCCTGAACATAACATCATTTGCCTAATCAACATACAACTTTCCGTATAAGGCACAACACTATGACCCAGTATCCACGATGTTAAAAGTAGAATTTTCCCATGAAAATACCGAGTGACAGATCCTTTACAGAATGACAGATCCTTTAGATGTTACCTGGAAGAAGAAGATTGGTAAAGTGTTCAAATTATGCTATGTCCTGGTTCTCCAACTAAATTGAACGGGTAAAGCAACAAAGTGAAGCTTACAATCCCTGGCACAAAATGCCACTACAAAATACTGTGACACATTCTTGTGCCAAAGTCAAATATGTGTAAACAGTAGTCCATTTCACCCTAGCACTATCATATCAGCAATAGTAATGCCATTTTACGCAAGCATTCCTAAAGGTAGTAAAAGCTTTTGTATCAAGGGACTTCATGTTGCAAACATTTAATATTAACAATATGCAAATAACATAAATATAGTATATTGCCAAGGTGGTAGAAACTTTTGTCAGGAGAAGCAATTCAGATATGATATCCCAAAAATAAAATTTAATTAAAGTAAATTTATTGATCTAAGCTTCATCGTTCTAACACTAAAAAAAAGTGAGAACATTTTGGGACAGGGGGAGTAACAAACAAAAATTATGCTTTTGAATAACACATAAAAATTTACTAACCTGGCTATCATTAGATGGAATATGATTTCCACGTTGAGCATCGAGAGCTTGTACTAGACGTCGCTCATACTCGGCCATCTTAGCATCATAAGCGGCCACCTTAGCATCATACTCGGCCATCTTAGCATCATACTCAGCCATCTTAGCACCAACTCGTTCATCGACCATCTTATTTATCATATTGGTAGAAGGAATTGTGGATGATGATTTTGAGCCATTAATGCTAGTAGGAGTTGGGCCAGTACCAAATGTTCTCACACGACCGTGACCATCAGCTTCCATAATCTCGATGAATACACTGTCTACGAATTCAGGTGTATGTTCAGATTCAGGCACCTCAGCAAGTCTTCTCTCCATCTGAGCCTGTGAAACAATGAAGATTTAAATATGAAACAAAATAATCAATATATTATATATAAGTAGTGAATTACACTTACAAGTGCAGCCTTTGCTTCTTCAGAAAGCCCTGCATTTTTCTTGGAACGAGTTTTGCGAAACACATTTGGCCGTGAGGTGTCTTCGCCTTGTTTCTCCATAAGAATAGAAGACCAAGGAAACCGACACATTAAGAGTACCATGGAAAGAGATTAAAGATGTGTTAGTTGGGGATTAGAGTCCATGACTACAACCATTACACAGCTTATACAGAGCCTGTCCATGTCACGCACAGAGTGACAGGGGGAGATGGGTAGAGAAAGATTTATAAATGGAATTGTGATTATTAGAAGAACCCTAAGCAATATCGGAAACATTACCTGCAACAGTAGCGAAAATTTTGACCACGATCTTTGAGACCCGGACGAACTACGGTTCAGCTGTTGAGAGAAATCGATGAGATCACCATAAAATAAATTACAAAGAATAGATTACAGAAGAGATTGATTGCCGCTGTACCTGCGATTTCAAGAATTTTGAGAGACTGGTGATTAGTGAGATATTGGAATTGGGGGATTTAGGGTTTGTCGAGGGAAAGCCTGGAGGGAAATAAACGAGGGAATTTTTTCCCTCTTCAACTTTTGGGAAATAGTGATTTAGCGGTCAATGAAAAATTGGGGTTAATATTTTTTTTTATCAAACATGAGAATTCCTTTTTGTTTTCCGTATCACGGTGGGGAAAGAAAATTATAAAAAATAATTAAATGTCACGGCTAATTAGAGAACCGTCATAAAAAATAATTAAATGTCATGGCTAATTAGAAACCGTGATATAATTTTACAATTATCACGGTATCACGAACCGTCATTTTTAAAAAAATATTTGTGACGGTTTGACGGACCGTCACATAAGAAAGCATGGTAAAAAACCCTTTTTTTTGTAGTGTCTCTTATCATGCCATTTGCAATAATAAAATCATTACTTATTTCCTTTCACTTGAAGAAATTATTTAAAAAAAATTATTTCACTTCAAAAAACGCTTACTAAATTATCGTTAATGGTCTGCATAATTATTTTCAGTTATATTCTAACATAAAATGTACTATATATATATATATATATATATATATATATATATATATATATATATATATATATATTTGCAACATATTTATAATTCCTAATTATATAATTTTTAAAGTATTTTAGTTTCTTTTTATTATTAAAATAAAATATTAAATTATGGTTAGAAAAATAAATTACTTTGTAAAGATTATGTAAATTATAAGTACAAAATAAAATAATATATATGCCTAATTTAATTTAATCTATATTTTTTAAACTACAAAATGAATAAAGTAAATAACAAAAGAAGACCTCACATGACCGGCACATGGCCTCTTGAGAATGACCATTTTGTTCATTTAATAGACATGTGCTAGTCACATGGGTGTTATTTGGTTAGATTTTTAATTGAGTGTTAGTTTTGTAGCCACATTGCTAAAAAATATAAATGTTAGGATACCAAATTGCGAAATTGAACTGTTGGGAGCAACATTGCAAACTTATGTAAATGTTAGGAACCAAATTGCAATTTGCCCCCAAAAAAATAAAAAAATGATTCATTAGAGACTCATTCATTTGATTTCAACCCCGAGTCTACAAAATGCTTGGAACGGCCCTCAAAACTTGGGTTCCTGAATCGACCATAGCTTTTTGTATGTAATCACTTGATTGGCATAGCGTATAATTTATGTCTAGAAACATTAGACTGTGGCACTGAAACTTGGGGTCCTGAATCCACCATAGCATAAGTTAAATATATACTCCCTCCGTCCCAGCTCACTTGAGACTTTTTGACCAAAACTGGTCAACTTAAGGTCGGTTTGACCAACACTTTATAGAAATATTTATGATCCGAACAAAAATTAGAAAAATGTAAAATGACCACCATTAAAAATCCTCTCAATAACAATTTTTAAAATGTTTTTTGGAACATAAATATTTCTATAAAGTGTTGGTCAAACCGACCTTAAGTTGACCAGTTTTGGTCAAAAAGTCTCAAGTGAGCTGGGACAGAGGGAGTATTTCAACTATTGGTATATCAAGAAAGTGACTCCAAATCTTTTGTTGTCTTTTCTCGAAAAAAAAAAAAACTCATTCTTTCTCGTTTTAGGGTTCTTGCTTTCCCTTTCTGTCTGTCCTAATTTAAGGCTCCTATATTATTTTACTACCGAAAATGGACAATCAGCCGACTTATCATTCTCACAACAAAAACTCTCTACCCACTTTCTCTTTCCTGTTTTACTTCTCATACTCACAATATTTACTTTTTCATAATCTTCGTGCAAAGTCAAAGTATGAACATCAAATTGTGACAGAGATAATTACAAGTCAATGGCATGTACGACACTCACTATTACACCAAAGGTAACATACTCATTCCGTCTTTGAAAAATTATGTTGAGCAAAATACTCATCGAGTTCCTTTATATATTACCCCTCTTTCTTATTATAAGGGAAATAATAAAGTTACAAAAGATGGCTACAAAATGTGGGTTACAAAATGAGGTGTCATAATTGTGTTGGTGTTTTTAATTGGAGTGTGCCGGGTCCACTATCAATGTAGCCAATGAAATATCGCCACCACATCTTGTATCTTTCATTTTGTAAACTTCATTTGTAAGCCAAGCATTGCCCTTCTTATATATATAGACAAACAGTTGGGAGAGCAAACACTTAGCAGTCTGAGTCTCTCTCTCACTCACACATCCAAACTAGTATTAGAAGCAATCCAAAAACTGTCTTCCTGTTATAACTCTTTGTGATGAAGAATCTTGAGTTTCTAGCACACAAATGATAAATCAGCATTTTTCAAATATTGAACAAGAATCACAAAGATTTGTTCTTGTAGAAATCACATTCCCAAGCAAATCCCTTTAGTAGGTATATTTTGATGTGATTAGAATTCGATGGGGACGGAGGCTACTCGTGGTCTTATGGCTAGCTACAGGCAATACAAGCCACACCTCCTTATGATTATAGCACAGATTTGCTATGCATTTCTTTACTTCATCACAGACTCATCCTTCAAACACGGGATGAACCCTCATGTTTATATAACCTATCGTCATATTGTAGCTGGTTTTGTCATGCTTCCATTTGCCTATTTTCTCGAGAGGTACGCAAAACAATATAATTCATCACATGAGTTCATATATTAACATTATAAGTTTACGCTCAGAAATATAATGATTATTCCATTCCATGATGTTTTAGCACAAATTTCATTCCACGACAGTGTAGATAGCATTGAAGGAAATCACGATCTTTTTATACGCAAATTGATGAGACTAATACTTTTTTGTCTTTGTTGCAGAAAAGTAAGGCCAAAGTTGACTCTAGCTCTATTTCTGGAGATTTTCGTTCTTTCTATTCTAGGGTAAGACCATACGAAAACTCTGTTTCTTTAGGTTTCATATTTTTTTTCTCTTTTTTACTATGTTAATAGTTTTTCCGTGCGTGATGTGTGATAAAAACAGGATAAGTTCGACTCTAAATATGTACTTTGCAAGCTTGAGATACACCAACCCAACTTTTGTTGCATCAATGGTCAACTCCATAGCTTGTGTTACTTTCGTTATAGCAGTTGTACTCAGGTAACTTCATCAAATTCACCAAATGTCAAAGAGCCCTTTTGGTTAATGATCTATGTTTTTATTGCTTAAAATTTAAACATACTTCCTCTGTCCCAATTCAAGCTTCTTACTATGACGGTACACGCTTATCGAGAAACCAGTAAAATGGGTAAACAATTATAGTGGGTTCTCGGTATAATTGTCCAAAACACTACTTATAAGTCAAGTGGATGAAAGTAGCTAGGTTAAGTATGTAGTGTTTTTTTTTTTTTTTTTGTAATTCTATGAAGAGGATAAAGTATGTTAGAGACATTATCCCACATCGGGAATTAACAAGCCATGCCTTGACTATATAAGGATCCTGGGCTACTCCTCCCATAGCCAATTGGTTTTGGGATGGAACCTTAGACTTTATCATGGTATCAGAGCTGGCCCGTTACACGTGCAGGCCCAACGGCCCACGATGTTGCTCCGCGTCACCCGATTAAGTCCACGTTACAAGCCTTTGGCAATGCCCGGCTACACGTGAGGGGGCGTGCAAGCCATGCCTTGACTATATAAGGATCCTGGGCTACTCCTCCCATAGCCAATTGGTTTTGATTCGCTATTTATGAAAAAAGCAAAGAAACTTACAGTGAGACAGACCGAAAAAAAAGTAAGAAGCTTAAATTGGGATGGAGGGAGTACAATTTAGTGATCTATATGCACACAGTATCCTTGTTATTTTCTAAACTTGACATGAATTTTTCTTGTAGATTGGAGGTTGTTGATATAAGAAATCCTCGCGGACTTGCGAAAATTCTTGGAACTTTGATTTCACTGGGAGGTGTATTGACCATGACATTGTACAAAGGACCCATTATGAGAAACATAGGGAATACATCTATCCATATTTCAGGTGACACAAACATCCATGAGAATTGGTTGAAGGGCTGTGTTCTTACTGTTATAAGCTGCATAACATGGTCCATATGGTACATAATGCAGGTTTCTTGCTCGAACTCTCACCATTTCTCCGTTTACTTCAAATATTTATCAGGTTTTTTTGTAGAATTACAAATTTAATAAGTCAAAATTTAAAACATTTGAATCTTTCATGAAAATGAGGGAGTAAGTGTTATCGACAAATTTAGTATCTTTCTTAAAACTTGTCATTTATATGGGGGAGTTATTTTTCTTTTAGAAAATGGTCACTTGTTTAGGGATAAAAGAACAATCCTTTGGTTATATCAGCAGCGAAGCCACTTTGAAAAAAAAAGTTACTGTACTATCTTTTACCACTTATATAATAAGAAAATTTCAGTTTCGATCCCCTATTCTTGAAGGAAAAAAAACACGTAGTTGTAATTTGACCCCCCTGCTAGTTAAATTCTTATATTATTATGCAACATTTTACGTATTTACTTGGAAAAAAATTCTTACGTGTTTACTACTCCCTCTGGCCCCAAATAAATGTTCATTTTCAAGAAATTTTGGAGTAGTTCTTTTTTCTTTACTGTTATTGACTTATACGACGGTGCACAGGCATACACATTGAAAAGATATCCAGCACAACTCTCACTAACGACGTGGATGTGCCTTGTCGGAGCTGCACAATCTGCTGTTTTCACAGCCATAATAGAGCCTAGAAAAGCTGCTTGGGTAATTGGTTTCAACATTGATCTCTGGTCTACCATCTATGGAGTAAGCATAAAATTTAATGTCTAAATATTTTTTTCTTTTCAACCTAATTATAATATATACCTTCAATAAAGTAATTGCTTCAATAATTTCATATGCAGGGCATAGTGATCTCTGGTTTATTAATATTCATTCAACTTTGGTGCACAGAAGAAAGGGGACCGGTTTTTGTGACAATGTTTAATCCCCTTTCCACCATATTAGTTGCAGTTGTCGCGTACTTTGTCCTCGGTCAAAAACTTTACACGGGCAGGTAATATTTGGATGGGATATCGACAAGTTCAGTTAATCATTAACATGATCACATTTATCAAATAATTAGAAAATACTTACACATTAAATAATTTTAAGATATACTATAGGCTACAACTATGTATTTTGATCATTTGCGTAAAATTGACACATAGAGATCGTATTAAAGTTCATATTTTTTATTTTTATTTTTGGCTTGTTCAGTGTTGTAGGGGGAGTGATTGTGATTGCAGGGTTGTACTTGTTGTTATGGGGCAAAGAAGAAGACCAGGAAGTACAGATGAAGCAAAAATGTGTAACTCATGATGATGAAGAAAATCCCAAGGCACAGCCATTCACTTCAGTTTGAAAATAACATTTTTTTTTTTGTAACTGGATGATTATTTAATGGAGTCTTTAATCGGTTGTGGACGTAGTAGCCCAAAGCTACTGGTGTAAATTATGTTAAATCTTGTTACTTTCATTTTCTTGTTGCTTTTGTCGTTTGTCCAAATTAATGGCGTTGCATATCCAATAATAATAATCCATGATCGTCGAATAGCAACTGAACGGAGATTATGAGAATAAGACTGAACGGAATTGAAACAAGACGGGATTGAAACCCTAATAATTGCACAATGGCAAATCTAATTTTTATTAATCAAAACACTAATTTTCGGATTACAACTTTGAGGCTATTTTATAGCACTCATAAAACTTGGAAAACAAGAAATAACATCCTAAAATAAAGCCTAACCTATAAGGTAACCTAATAGAAGTCTAAAACTACTAAATCAAAGCTAAATCTACTCTAAAACCTCTTATAATCATCCTACTACATTTAATTCCGAAAATAATAATAAAATAACAATTAATTAAAATAAAACTCATATTTATCCCACTTTTATCATCATACTGCATCATTCTCCTCTTCTTAGAAAAATTCGACCTCGAATTTGAGTCGTTGCTTTTTGGAAACAAGACGGGAAACAACTAATAAATTGCGTCCCATTAGATTCGCCTGATGATGATGGTAATCTCATTTATAATCCATGCATAAATAGTTGTATAACGGATTACATATTCAGATATTTGGTTTCATGATGGGTCAAAATAAACAGAGTGTGATACATAGGCAATTTCAGCACTATGTTCTCCCAAGTTATTGTTTTATTTGTAGGGAAATTTGAATAATTCTGACAAATAGAAGATAAGGACATAGGGGTTAAATATGAACTTCATTATCTCTATATAACGTCTCCGTCTTCAATTTTTGTTGGTTCATTCATCTGCAACTGATAAAATGAATGTGGCTTGAGATCTTCACCATTTTCACAAGTCAGATGAGGTTGCTTTGCTACATTGACCTTGCGATTCTTGATCAAGTTCTTTCCCCCACAGAAGCAAGTACGGACCCACAATGACAATTGTTCCTCCTACTATGCTAAATAAGATCAATTACAAAACAAAGTTTAGAAAAAAACTCTTAATACAAAATTAAACAGTATTTCCTCCTCTCTTTCTCTCTAAATTTTACAGTACAAAACGTTCTTTCCTTTTTTTGCTTCTTGATATATAAATGTGTTGCTGCAAGGAAAAACAAACGTTCGTGGATAGTCGTAGATGGACCATATGTTGAGACAAGATTTTGGGTTGTAAAGTTATCGATATAAGCTGCTAATATTAATTGAAAAGATTTTGCGAAAAATATTAAATTAAATAATAATTCATTCCTTATGAATGGCACTTTTTTATATTTGTATTCGAATAAATATTACCTGCCCAAGTAAAGCTTTTCACCGAGGACAAAATATGCTAGCAATGCTGCTAATATTGTGGAGAGGGGATTAAATGTTGCCACAAAAACTGGTCCTTTTTCTTTTGAGCACCATAGTTGACAAAACACTATGAAAGCACAAGCCACCACTCCCTGTAAAATTCCTCATTTTAACTTAAGTCAAAAAAATATTAATAACAGAATTTAATTTGTCTTAGATTTCACACGCACCGAATAAATGATAGCCCAGAGAGTAATGTTAAAACCAATAGTCCAAGCAGCTCGGTTGTGCTCAACAATCACAGCAAAAACAGCCGATTGTGCAGCTCCAATAAGGTTAACAGTTGTAGTAAGTGAAAGTGGCGCTGGATAGCTTTTTACAATATATGCCTGCAAAAGCGTATATAAATTGCGTCCCGTTAGATTCGCTAGTAAGTGAAAGTGGCGCTGGATAGCTTTTTACAATATATGCCTGCAAAAGCGTATATAAATTGCGTCCCATTAGATTCGCCTCATGATGAAGGTATTTAATTTGAACAACAAGCATATATCGTTGTGTAACGGATTTGGGGCCTATACACAGTCCGACTGCACAACAAACAGATTGCAATGTAATTCATCTTATTATAAAGTGTAACTCATGTTAACTATAAATGTATTTTTACTCTTTGAACGTAAAATGTAATTGACCTATTATAATTTAGGATGTAGCTGATTATGTTACTATAAAATGTAACTCATCTACTATAATATAAATTGGTGCGTACGAACCTGCATTATATACCACAAAGAGCATCCTATGCAGCTCATGATTGCTAAAATCGAACCCTTCAACCAATTCTCGTTATTTATTTCTCCTCGTGTTAAATGAATAAGAGGATGGCCAAGGTTTTTTAAGATTGGCCCTTTGTACAATGACATAATCATTGCTCCGGTTAGAGAAAATAGTGTTCCGACTATTTTTGAAATGCCACGAATGTTTCGCAGATCAAGAACCTCTAATCTGCAAGAAAATTTCTTGTTCACATTTGCCAGACAGTTAGAAAATGAAATTGAGAGCACTCTTCAATATAAAAATTAGTAAAACTTTCAAAAATAGAGTGCTTGTATTAATTAATTATTACCTAAGCAAAATTGCCATAACAAAAGTCAGGCAACCAACAGTGTTGTAGATGGAAGCAACAAAGGTTGGAGAGGTGTACCTCAAGCTTGCAAAATACATATTTGGAGTCAAACCTAGCCTTGAAACATATTCACAATATTGTTTTTGGTTAGAATAAAAAAAAAACTAAATTATACTCCCTCCGTCCCAGACTAAGGTTCTTACTTTCATTTTTGTTTGTCCCAGACTAAAGTTCTTAGTTGCTTTATTACCTAAAATGGACAATGAGATCCACTTGTCATTCTCACAACAAAAACTTTTTACCCACTTTATCTCTCCTACTTTATCCTACTTCACTTTTCATACTCACAACATTTACTTTTTCTTAATCTCCGTGTAAAGTCAAACTAAGAACCTTAGTCCGGGACGGAGGGAGTAACAGTCAACATATATTACATAAAATAAAATAAATGAATGTGCGAATTTGGGTTATCTTACCCTATGATCGCAAAAACAAAAAGCTGCATTGATAAAGCAGCTGTCAATTTTGGCCTTGATTTTCTGTATGAAATGAGGAAAAACCAAACTTAGGATTCGAGAAAATAATAATCTGTCTCTAAATGAATGTCTATATAAAAATAAAAAATTGTCCCAAAATGAATGTTTTTTTCTGGAAAAAAAAATGTCAATCTTTCGGTTTTTCTCCAATTTTTTTTCACTAATCTCTTTATAGTTGCAAAACCAAATGTTTGGAAAGTGAATAACAAAAATATTTATGAATCATTCCAATTTAATACTACAAGAAATAGAGATTCTCAGAGTGACCTTTAAAATGAAATATGGACATTGATTTAGGAACGGAGAAAGTACTTACCTTTCAAGAAAATACGCAAATGGAAAGAACACAAGGCCAGCTAAAATATTTCTATATGTTACAAAGACATGAGGATTTTGGCCATGTTTGAAGGAGGCTTCTGTGATGAAGAACGTAAATGTATAGCTTAACTGAACCACAACCATAACAATGTGGTTTGAATCTCGTATACGTTCCCATCAGACCGGTCCTGCCAGATTAATTACCCTTCTATTTTAATTAGTCTGATCTCCATAATTAACAGGTTCGGTTAGTGCAATTAGTATCTATAAGTATACAAAGATGTGTGCTTATTGATCACACATATTGGGCATCAATGCTGTTAATTAATTGATTCACCACTAATTCCTTTTTAATGAAAAAGAAGTATATTTGCTTTAGGCTCATTACAATCTGATACCTACTGAAGGAAAATATTCTCATTTAACTTTTTGGATACTGATTTAGGTTCTTTTATTGCAAAGCTTTTGTATGGGATTCCATGTAGTATTTTCTTAACCATTTTCAATAATTAATCTGAAAAAAAAAGGAAAAGAAAATAACCAAGATAATGATGAAACTCTGTACCAACTTGGTGTTCAATTTAAGTTCATGTTTATTATTCGGTAAAAGTGGCTCGATCTTGGAAAAGATCTAATCTCCCCCCCTCCCTCCCTCCCTCCCTCCCCCCCTCCCTCTTTATTTATTGTGTTGTTAGTAATTCATTATATAATTTCTGCTGGTTTGTACTACAATTATTGGCTACAACAATAAATAGAGATAAACACTATAGATCCGTTGATTGTCGCAACAATACCGGAAGAATAGCCTTCAATAACCCATTGATTCGAAGAATACTAGGAAATTGGCATCAAAAGGGAAGAAATCCACTTTCGGGAATAAAGAACAACGTTCAATACTCAAATTTTATTAATCAACAACTAATTTCGGAATTACAAAAAGACCTATTTTTATAAAGCTCCCAAGACTTGGAAATCAAGTCAAACACTTCTAAAAACAACCCTAACCTATAAGGTAACCTAATAGAAGTCTAAAACTACTAAATCAAAGCTAAATCTACTCTAAAACCTCTTATAATCATCCTACTACATTTAATTCCGAAAATAATAATAAAATAACAATTAATTAAAATAAAACTCATATTTATCCCACTTTTATCATCATACTGCATCAGTTTACCTTCACGTAATTGTCTCAATAAACATAGATAGGCTCTTCAAGTTCTTCGTTGTAGATTGGAGGTTTGTCTCAATCGACAAAAGCTTCTTCTTCACCCGTTGAAGATGTGAATGACCAGTTGAGATTTTCTTAAATATTTTCATCATAACTTGTTGCAATGTAAGGTTAAGCCAAGCGATGAGTAGCCTTTTTATGATCTATGATGTCCTTCTTGCTTGTTAATGTTTTAATGCACGTAGGGATACAATAACAGTGTAAGAAAAAAAAAAAAGGTACTCCCTCTGTCCCTAAAAGAATTGTCCAAATTATATTTTAAAGGACATTTGAAAATTTCTGTGTTTCATACGATTTAGTGGCAATGATTCATATATAATAAAGTAATCCTCTTTCCAAATGTGATATCTTGCAACTAAAATCACCTTCCATTTATAGCACAATGGCTTTAATAAAAATAACCTTCATTATTTTTGACAGCCATACCCTTAGCTGTAGACTCATCGAGCCCTTAAAACTTTGACAGTCATGATGCTAATATTTTTAATTTTTGTTGAATAACCATGGTCAATTTGATGTGATTTTTGAAAAAGGAATAAGAATGTGGATCTATGTCAGCCCAAGAAAATTCATATCTCACAATATTCTTCATTAGCCGCCCCCAATTTTAGGAAGTTATTGAGAATTACATTAACTTTTATCCAATTTACTGTTACGTGAATAGTAACAGGGAACAACAGTTACTATTCACCAACGGCTACATTAACTCCCACGATCTCTCTCCACTTCACTGTTCAACTCGCCCTCTATTTCACGATCTATTTACTTTTTTCATTTAAATAACTCTCAAAAGTAGCTCTCTCTCTCTCTCTCTCCCAAAAATTAAACCTATTCCTTCGAAATTTCATCTTCCTCAAAATCTAACCTATGTTCTGAATCAATTATGCCTATGCCTCATGAAGACTTTAAAGAAGCTTTGAACTGAGAATTCATCTTCTATTTTTCTCTCTTACGTTCTTTGTACAAAATACAACATTATATACTTCAAGAATCCTAAGCTAGAAAGGAAAAATAAGTAGCTAAGTTTGGTTAGTATTCTGCTCTATCTTGGAAAATATGGCAGAACATATGAGAGAATACTTGGCCAAAATATATGATTATCAAATCACCAGAAGATCTGGCTAGAATCCTTCACGTATCAACTCCTTCACTCCCCCTCAAGATGGCGCATGAAGGTCACGAATGCCCATCTTGCCCACCAAAAATTTAAAACGTGCTGCCCCGAGAGGTTTCGTAAATAAATCTGCAACCTGATCGTTAGTTGAGATTTTACAAGGCACAATATCTCCAGAGGCAACTCTTTCTCTGACAAAGTAACAATCCATTTCAACGTGTTTCGTACGTTCATGGAAAACTGGATTGCTCGCAATATGACATGCCGCTTGATTATCACAATGAAGGTTGGTTGCTTCAGTTTGTGGGGCTACCAGCTCCTGTAATAACCAACGAAGCCAGACGACCTCACTAACAGTCGTCGCCATAGCACGGTATTCCGCTTCTGCTGATGATCGAGACATAACCGACTGTTTCTTACTTCTCCATGATATTGGGGCTCCCCCTAATGATATAAAGTACCCCGTGCACGACCGTCTTGTCATTGGGCATGCGCCCCAGTCTGCATCACAAAAAGCCTCAAGCTTTAAGTTGTCGTGTGCTGGTAGGAACAACCCCTGCCCAGCTGTGCCTTTGAGAAATCGCAGTACGCAAACTGCTGCATCCATGTGCGTACGTAGAGGTTTCGAAACAAACTGACTCAACCTATTTACAGCAAACTGAATATCAGGTCGAGTAACTGTCAAGTAGAGCAGGTGGCCAATTAGTTTGTGATATTGTGATGCGTCAATGAGGGGGCTGTCATCGTCGGAACTAAGGTGCAGGTTTTGTTTCATTGGGAATGCACTCGGCCTGCCTCCTGTAACCCACTTTCCTCCAAATTATCCAAGGTGTATGTGCGTTGACTAAGCACAATCCCTTTCGTCGATCGCGCAACCTCAATCCCTAAAAAATACTTTAAGGGACCTAGATCTTTAATGCTGAACAAATCATCCAAATGCTTCTTGACACTAGCAATCTTAACCTTGTTATCTCCAACAAGGAGAACATCATCTACGTAGATGAGAGCTGCCACGTATGTGTCCTTTTTTTTAAAAATAAACAATGAATGATCCGCCTGATATTGCTTGAAAGCGATCCCAAGAAGTGACGTGGTAAACTTGTGATACCAGTTACGTGAGGCTTGGCGAAGACCATACAAAGACTTGTGGAGCTTGCATACTCTAGTTTCCCCTTCCTTTGCAAACCCTTGCGGTATTTTTATATAAACATCTTCCACCAAGTCACCGTGAAGAAAAGCATTATTCATGTCAAGTTGGTGAATTTCCCATTTCTTCTTTGCTGCGACCGCCAAGATACTCCGCATGGTGACCAATTTTGCAACGGGGGCAAAAGTCTCATGATAATCAATACCCTCGATCTGCTTAAAACCTTTTGCCACTAAACGGTCTTTGTACCGTTCAATCTCCCCATTGGGTTTGTATTTTATCTTATACACCCACTTTGAGTCAACTGCTTTCTTTCCCGGTGGCAATTGTTCAAGGCTCCATGTCCCATTTTCTTCCAAAGCATGTACCTCTTTTTTCATTGCACACCGCCAATGTTCACTTTTCACTGCTTGATGATAATACTTAGGCTCATCATGTGATATGATGGCCGCAAGGAAGGCTTTATGAGGTGAAGAAAAACGATCATAAGAAACATAATTGGAAATAGGATATACCTTCGAGACCTATGGATTGTTGATAGGCGGCACATAGTCAATGGAACGTGGCAACTCGACAACATAGTTCTCCAAATGCTTGGGTTGATGTCTTGTCCTTGTGATGACTCGCTGCCCTTTAGTTTGTTCAACCGGCTGATCATGTTCAGATTGAGAAATAACATTATTGGTAGCTTCGTTGTCATCCAAACAACCTTGGCTCGTCATGGGTGTCTCGGCATCCTTCACCTCAAAATCATCCTCAAACACCTCACTGATTCTATTAGGTGTCACACGTGCTGGTGGGTCAAGAGTCATGGTTTTGAAGGGGAAAATATTCTCAACAAATTTCACATCCCGGGAAGTATGGATTTGTTTGGTTTCAAGATCAAACACACGATAGCCCTTTTGAGAGTAAGGATACCCAACAAAAACACAAGGTCTGCCTCTTTCCCCAAATTTATCTCCCCCTTTCTTATTATCCCTCGCATAGACAAGATACCCAAAAACACGAAGATGATCAAAAATGGGTTTCTTTTGGAGTAAAATTTTGTGGGGAGTTTTATTATTTAAAACTTTAGATGGCAGTCGATTGATAAGATATGCTGCTGTAAGAACACACTCTCCCCAAAAACGTTTTGGTAGTCCTGCCTCAAAGCGCAAGGCCCTAACCATTTCTAAAATGTGACAATGTTTTCGTTCTACGACTCCATTTTGTTGGGGTGTGTCCGTGCAAGACATCTCAAGCAAAATCCCATTATCAACATAATACTCCAACATTAACAATGATTGAAATTCCCCACCGTTGTCACTCCTAATACGCTTCACCTTTTTGTCAAATTGGGTTTTTACCATATTACAAAACATAGTAAGATAGTGATGGACTTCAAACTTATGTTTCATCAAAAAAACCCATAACCTTCTACTAAAATCATCAACAATGGTAAAAAAAATAGTGTTCTCCTGAAAAAGAGGGCGTTTTATATCCTCCCCAAATGTCACAATGAATAAGCTCAAAACACGACTGAGTTTGAATGGTACTACGAGGAAAAGGAAGTCTAGTCAACTTAGCTCGTAAACAAGAATCACAATGTTCCTTATCTTTTGTAGGACTATGACAAATATCATCAAAATACTTAGAACTAATAACAGAAGTGTGACCCAATCTCTTGTGCCATACCCGAGAGTCAACTGCTGCCATCATAGCTGCGCCTCCTCTTGCCATTGGTTCCAAGTGGTAGAGACCATTGTTGCGCCTACCCATCCCAATCAGAGTCCTCGAAGCTAAGTCCTGCATTACACAAAAATCCGGGAAAAATATGAGAGCACAATTGAAGTCTTTTGTCAATCTGCTAACAGACAATAAATTGCACTTAAAAGCGGGCACATTTAAGACGTGACAGATTTTTAATCCATTCGGGTGACTGGTGTCACCAATGCCTTTTGTTGGGTTTCGATCAAACATGCGCAGCGGAGTTTAGCATTTAAAATTTTGAAACCCAAAGCCATGGATCCGTTCATATGATTAAATCAAATACAATAACAAGAATAAAGGAATAAACTAACCCTTGATGGCTATCAAATTTTCTCTTGGTCTTTGGTGGAGATTTGAAGACTTGATCACGTTCACAAAGCTTGAACACGAACTTTGAAGATGATGATTTTCACCCTCTAGCGGTATCCACACTTCGAACGAATATCAAAGGAGCTTCTTTGATCTTGGTTGCTAGACCAAATTGTGAAACACTTTTTCACAATCAAAAGAACTATATGGAATTTATTTTGTGTATTATTTTGTTCTTCAACCAAGAATGTCTTAGAACAAAATAAACCCTTTCTCAAACTCTTTGAGACTCACAAAATCATTAGCTTAGAGTGCTGGCCGAATTTGGTCTTTTTATACACAAGTATGACCTATTCCAAATAGGAAACTTGTGTCAAAATCCGTCCAAAATTCGTTTCCTAATTAAATTAGGAATCTGCCACCCGACAGTACTGTGCGGCCGCCCAGAATGCACTGTGCGGTCGCACAACTATCTGAAACAAAACTGGTACAAATCTGAGCTAAGTGTGCGGCCGCCCAGTCCATTATGTGCGGTCACCCACTTCCCCAGAAAGTCCAGAATTTCTAAAATTCCAATGTAGTCCTTTTAAAGATTCGTTCTATTGTGTGTGACCCTCTAGGATTATACTAAGTTGGCAATGGGTTCAAACATGAAACCATAAGATATGATTAGGTTCTAGCAAACCGTCATACCTACCCAAATAGTATAACTAGATACAAGTTCGCATCCTTTAGAATATGTCATAATCCCTTTGTCCTCGACGTCATTGAACACAAGTCATGGTCAAACAGTCAACTTGTTTTGTTCAATACTTTCTCGATTCCGAATATGTTGATAATCCAAATGCATTGATCCAATCAATTCATTTGAGTCCGGCCGAACATTTCATCAACATCATTCCTACGAGAGGCCCAAGCTTGACATCTCTCCGAGGAGGGACAAATCCATTTAGCTTATTATTCTTCCCTACGTGAATCCGATTATGCCAATCATACCCTTTATAACTTCCCGGTTAAAGGTAGCGTTTGAATATGTCAAACATAATGTTCATCAAGTGGAAGACTATAATAACTTCATGTCTAAGGATTCAAATGACATAACTAATATGAGATATATGTTCGACATAGACCATGACATAAATCTCATACAGCGGGTCATGTCCAGTACCTTGTTCCAAACAAGTACCCATAAATCTAACATGATCATCGCATGATCATTTAGCCTTTATACTAGTGCTTAACAAGTACTAGGGACGGAGATTATTACAAGTAAACATGAACAATAATAATAATCAAAACATCTCTTTATTGATATGAAATAAATAATAACAATTACAACGTTTATTAAACGTGCCTAGGGCACCACTACCAACAATCTCCCACTTGCCCTAGGCCCAATCTCCCATGTATCTAATACCAATGGATCTAACATGACCATCATGTTTAGCTTGTGGAAGTCCCTTTGTTAGCGAGTCCGCAACATTGTCATCAGTAGGTACTCTGCATATATTTACGTCTCCCCTATCAACGAGATCATCTTCCATTCCTCCATAGACCAAAAACGAGTCTTTAGTTCTTCTCAAGTACTTAAGAATCGCTTTTACAGCTATCCAGTGATTTTCGCCAGGGTCGGATTGGTATCTACTTGTCATGCTCAAAGCATAAGATACATCCGGCCTAGTACAAATCATGGCATACATGATGGACCCAATTGCCGAAGCATATGGAACATCATTCATTTTCTCACGCTCATCATTTGTCTTAGGACATTGAGTCTTGCTTAGAGAAACTCCATGTAACACGGGCAAGGTGCCTCTCTTAGAATTTTCCATACGGAATCTTCTAATGACCTTGTCAATGTATGTACTTTGGCTTAAACCAAGTAGCCTCCTTGATCTATCTCTATAGATCTTAATGCCAAGAATATATGCGGCTTCACCCATATCTTTCATTGCAAAACACTTTCCTAACCAAGTCTTCACAGACTGAAGTGTAGGAATGTCGTTTCCAATGAGCAATATGTCATCCACGTATAAAACAAGGAATATCACTATGCTCCCACTAATCTTCTTGTATACACAAGGCTCATCTTCGTTCTTGATGAAACCAAACTCTTTGACCGATTCATCAAAACGGAGATTCCAAGTCCTAGAAGCTTGCTTCAATCCATAGATGGATCTTTGCAATTTGCATACCTTAGAATCTTGTTCAAAACCTTCTGGTTGTGTCATATACACATCCTCTTGGAGTTTTCCATTCAGGAAAGCGGTTTTGACGTCCATCTGCCATATTTCATAGTCATGATATGCGGCAATGGCAAGCAAAATTCTTATAGACTTGATCATTGCTACGGGTGAAAAGGTCTCATCATAGTCAATACCATGAACTTGCCTATAACCGCTACAAGCCTAGCTTTGTAAGTATGCACCTTCCCATCCATGTCAGTCTTCTTCTTGAAGACCCATTTGCATCCTATGGTTTTTACACCTTCGGGTGCATCAATCAAATTCCAAACTTGATTGTCTTGCATGGATTGCAATTCGGATTCCATGGCTCCAAGCCACTTGTCCGAATCAGGAGAAGACATCGCCTCTTGGTAGGTTGACGGTTCATCATTCTCAATGATTTCTACCTCATTACTATCCGTTACGAGAAATCCATATCTCTCGGGCTCGGATCGTAACCTACTAGATCTGCGAGTTGCTTGTGTATTTTGAACAGGTTCCACAACTCCTTGTGGTTCTTGTTCTTGTTCCACTATTGGTTCAATGTTATTTTCTGGGTCTCGAATTTCTTCAAGATTTATTTTACTCCCACTGATTTCTTTGGAGAGAAACTCTTTCTCTAGAAAGACACCAGTTCGGGCAACAAACACTTTGTTGTCCTCACGGTTGTAAAAGTAATATCCTCTAGTTTCCTTAGGATATCCCACGAAAATACATTTATCAGACTTGTGTGCAAGTTTGTCTGAGACAAGTCTTTTGACAAAAGCTTCACAACCCCAAATCTTCATGAAAGATAGACAAGGCTTCTTTCCGCTCTACATCTCATATGGAGTCTTTTGAACCGATTTAGTTGGAACACGATTTAGTGTGAAAGCAGCGGTTTCTAGAGCGTAACCCCAAAAGGATATTGGAATATCAACTTGACTCATCATTGATCGAACCATGTCTAACAAAGTCCGATTCCTCCTCTCGGACACACCATTCCATTGTGGTGTTCCGGGTGGAGTCAATTGTGAAACTATTCCACAATTCTTTAGATGATCATCAAATTCTTGACTCAAGTATTCTCCACCTCGATCTGATCGAAGTGCCTATATACTTTTGCCAAGTTGTTTTTCTACTTCATTTTGAAATATTCTAAATATCTCGAATGCTTCACTTTTATGTTTCATTAGGTAAACATACCCAAATCTACTATAATAATCAGTGAAGGTTATGAAGTATTGAAATCCTCCCCTAGCATTGCTACTTAATGGCTAAATGATCATGGGATTATCATGGTAGATTTATGGGAACTTGTTTGGAACAAGGTACTGGACATGACCCGCGGTATGAGATTTATGTCATGGTCGATGTCATATATAAATCTCATATTAGTTATGTCATTTGAATCCTTAGACATGAAGTTATTATAGTCTTCCACTTGATGAACATTATGTTTGACATATTCAAACGCTGCCTTAACACGGTAGTTATAAAGGGTATGATTGGCATGATTGGATTCACGTAGGGAAGAATAATAAGCCAAATGGATTTGTCCCTCTTCGGAGAGATGTCAAGCTTGGGCCCCTCGAAGGAATGATGTTGGTGAAATGTTTGGCCAAACTCAAATGGATTGATTGGATCAATGTCATTTGGATTATCAACATATTCGGGATCGAGAAAAGTTTTGAACAAAACAAGTTGACTTGTTGACCATGACTTGTGTTCAAAGACATCATGGACAAAGAGATTATGACATGTTCTAAAAAGAATGCGAACTTGTATCTAGTTACACTATTTGGGTAGGTATGACGGTTTGCTAGAACCTAATCATATCTTATGGGTTCATGTTTGAACCCATTGCCAACTTAGTGTAATCCTAGAGGGTCACACACAAATAGAACGAATCGTAAAGGACTAAATGGGAATTATGGAAAAATATCAGTGTTTGGCTCTGGCACGGTCGTGCGCCTTAAAATGGCACGGTCGTGCCATAAATCCAAACCAAGGCAAACCTGTCGACATGATTGGCACGACCGTGCCAAATTACCAAGCACGACCGTGCTAAAAATGGGCGGCTGGGGAATTCGCGCGGACTAGATGGCACGACCGTGCCAGATTGTAGGGCACGACCGTGCCAGTCAAGTCGGCCAGAATTCCTTGTTGCCTAATTTGGTGACGGGATTTGGGTTTCCTATGTCCTTAAGGGTTAAGGATTAGGACCTATTTAAGGATCCTTTTTACAGCCATTAGATATGTTGTTGTGAGTGCCTCCAAAGGGTTTTGGGAGGTTATTTTTCTTGTTCTAAGATCCCAAAAGTGAAGAACAAGAATATTCATAATTCCATATAGTTCTTACAATTGTAAAAGCGTGTTTCATAATTTGGTCTAGCAACCAAGATCAAGTGTTCTTGATATTCGTTCGTGGTGTGGATACCGCTAGAGGGTGAAACTTATCATCTTCATAGTTCGTGATTCTTGCTTTGTTCGTGATCAAGATTTCAAGCCTCCATCGAATTCAAGGTTGTAAAATCAAAGGCATTAAGGGTTAGTATTCTAGTATTCATTATGTTGTATTTGACTTAATCATATGAATGGATCTATGGGCTTTGGGTTTCATAAATTTTAAATGCTTAATTCCGCTGCGCATGTTACTACGAAACCCAACATGTCCGTGCAAGACATCTCAAGCAAAATCCCATTATCAACATAATACTCCAACATTAACAATGATTGAAATTCCCCACCGTTGTCACTCCTAATACGCTTCACCTTTTTGTCAAATTGGGTTTTTACCATATTACAAAACATAGTAAGATAGTGATGGACTTCAAACTTATGTTTCATAAAAAAAACCCATAACCTTCTACTAAAATCATCAACAATGGTAAAAAAATAGTGTTCTCCTGAAAAAGAGGGCGTTTTATATCCTCCCCAAATGTCACAATGAATAAGCTCAAAACACGACTGAGTTTGAATGGTACTACGAGGAAAAGGAAGTCTAGTCAACTTAGCTCGTAAACAAGAATCACAATGTTCCTTATCTTTTGTAGGACTATGACAAATATCATCAAAATACTTAGAACTAATAACAGAAGTGTGACCCAATCTCTTGTGCCATACCCGAGAGTCAACTGCTGCCATCATAGCTGCGCCTCCTCTTGCCATTGGTTCCAAGTGGTAGAGACCATTGTTGCGCCTACCCATCCCAATCAGAGTCCTCGAAGCTAAGTCATGCATTACACAAAAATCCGGGAAAAATATGAGAGCACAATTGAAGTCTTTTGTCAATCTGCTAACAGACAATAAATTGCACTTAAAAGCGGGCACATTTAAGACGTGACAGATTTTTAATCCATTTGGGTGACTGGTGTCACCAATGCCTTTGACGGGTATTATGTCACCATTAGGAATACGAACTGGCATCTCTGTCCCTGTCTTAACTTGATTTTTCAGAATATTATCATCACAAGTGATGTGATCGCTTGCTCCCGAATCGATTATCCAAGAGCTCATGTTATGTATCTTACCGGCCATGTTTGCAGTGGGGGGAACCTTTGATTCAGCACCAGATTTTTCTGAGAAGAACTGCATGAGCTGCTTGTACTGCTCATCCGTAAATCCTGGGATTGGGCTTTTACCTCCGGCCGCTAGATGTTCAGTCTTTCCATCTTCCTTCTGTTTCTGTTTGCTGACTCCTGCCTTTTCAACATCACGCTTACCTTTTTTCCACCCATCCGGATAGCCGATGATCTCATAACATTGCTCGACCGTGTGATACATCTTTCCACAATGAGTACATCTAGGTTTCTCTCGCTGCATTATCTTTCCCTCGTCTCGGTTTTGTCGACGATTGCCTTGTGCTTGAAGCGCGGCTGCCTCTGTGTTCACTTTTACTGCTGAGGTAACCTGCTTCTGCTTCTCGTCTTCAGAGACCAAGTGATAAGCTGTGCCCAGAGTGACCGTGGGTTTCATACTCAAAATTTGGGTCTTGATTGTCCCAAAACTTGAGTCTAAACCCATATGAAATTCATACAACCGTTCCCTTTCTTTCATCTCAGCAAGTTTCTTCGAAACATCACACGTACACCCTTTACACTTACACGTTGGGACTGGTGCGATCGACTGAATTTCATCCCACAATCACTTGAGTTTCGTGTAATAAGCAGATACGGAAAGCCTCTCCTGCCGAGTTGTGGTGATGGCTCGCTTCAGCTCATAGGCTCTAGGCGTGCTCTCACTTCCAAACCTCTCTTGCAGGTCTTCCCAAATTTCTTGTGACGTGCGAGCATACTTGACACTATTTCGGATCTCCTTCTCCATTGCGCAGTTAAGCCATCCCTTCACCATGGCGTTACAGCGTTTCCAGAGCAGCAGATCCGCCCCTCCTTCGTCCGGAATTGGAATTGTCCCATCGACAAAACCAAATTTGTTTTTAGCAAACAAAGCGTTACTCATTTCATCTACCCAGTCTTCATAGTTCCCATCTCGGAGTGCCTCACTGACAAACACCGTATTTGGACTATCAGATGCCGAGATAAAATAAGGGGACATGACATCCACCTTGGCTCCGTGATGCTACTGTCGTCTGCCTTGGCTCCGATAACGCCACTGCTTTCAGACTTTGTGCTGTCATCGTTCGCCATAGTTGGAATTAGAAGAAAAAAAATCAGAAAAGAAATTGCGGAAGCTTTAGAGCGTAATCAGCTCTGATGCCATGAAGAATTTAAAGAAGCTCTGAACTGAGAATTCATCTTCTATTTTTCTCTCTTACGTTCTTTGTACAAAATACAACAATATATACTTCAAGAATCCTAAGCTAGAAAGGAAAAATAAGTAGCTAAATTTGGTTAGTATACTGCTCTATCTTGGAAAATATGGCTGAACATATGAGAGAAGAGGTGGTCTCCCATGAGAACAAGGGGATCCGTCTCATGCATGAGACGGGTCGCCCCATGACCCATGGGCCGAACCCGCCACGTGGCAACCCACCATTGGCAGAATTTTTTTTTTTTTTTTTGGTTTTTTTTGTGTTTTTATATTTTTTTTTCCGGCTTTTCAGTGGTTTAGCAAAAAATAATAGTTACCATCTCTTAAAGTAACATTGTTCATAAGTAAACGTAATACTTGTTTTAAAAAAACAAAAGCTCGTTTTTACCCATTTGAAAAGTAATAACTTATGTATATGAATGTAATAGTAAGTTTATACAAGTAAGTGTAACACTTTGATTGACGAAATTGTAACAGATTTCTATAGATAATGTAATACTTTTACATGTATCATGATAAATTTGACCCCATTGTAACTTATTGTTTGAAAACATATAGATATCTATACATATGTATTACAATTATGTACAAATACTATTACATATAAATAACACGTTTGTTACATTTTAGTTATAATAAGTATTACTTTTGGCAAACGAAGAAAACATAGGAATAACACTATTACTTTAAGAGATGATAACTATTACTTTAAGAGATGGTAACTATTACTTTTCACAAACAGAAAAAAAACCAAAAATAAAAATATAAAAATTTAAAAAAAAAATAATTTTTTTTTTGGGCCAATGAGGGGCTGCCACGTGGCAGGGTACCCCCATGGGTCCTGGAGCAGGGTTGTGGGTCGGGTAATGGGTCAAAAAAATGACCCGTCTCACCCATGAGACGGGTTGGAGTGTTCTCACACAAGTTTTTGTCATGAGAGAATACTTGGCCAAAATACATGATTATCAAATCACCAGAAGATCTGGCTAGAATCCTTCACGTATCAACTCCTTCACCTCAAGAATGTCATGGGTACTATATTGAAGATGATTTCTTTCTCGATGATGCTGGAAAATTCATCCTAAACTACCTTGAGTCTAACAAATTGGTTGCTATGCTTCAAGCCAAACCTCCAATTCTAGATAATGCTTGCAAAGAAATCTTTATGACGGGAAAGCGAATCAGAAATCACTCCATTGTAGCCACCATCAATTACCAACTCATAACCATAACCACCTCTGATGTAGCCTCAACATATGATATCCCAAATGATCCAAAAGACTGCTGCTACATCTGGGATGAAGAGCTTGACAAAGTCTAAGAACCTTTCTATAAAAAATTCACTGATCAAAGGCTTAGCTGGCAAACAATCATCCCTTGACCAATTAAGTGTGTTTGAATGGAAGCAAGCTCTCAGTTTGATCAGAGGCAAAACAAACTGGTGTGTAGTCATGCTCAACAATTTCCATCTGGCAACCAATCAACCAGAATGGAAAATCAAAAGAAGATCTACCAAGGCTAATTTAAATATGGTCTTTCATTTAGGGCCAGAGCTAGTACGATATATTCAATCGAGCATTCTCGTAGTATTACACAAGTCCGACATTAGCCCATGTGTACTCAGTAACATGTAATTGAACTGACTACTACTAGCATGGACATCAATGATCAGATAAATATACTAACCCATGCACATTTTTTTTTAAAAATAATCCTCAGACAATTAACCTCAACTAAGAACACATAATACTGGGGGAAAAAAACACAATCAGCCACCCTCCTCCAAGAAACACATACTGGGACACACACGAAGACAAAAAGAAAAGGTGTAACACTCTAAATTATTCTGTTCACTAAAAGCAATGAAAAAAGGATCTATCTAGGTAAAGAAGAAGATGGTGTTTAGTGGGAATCTTAAACATTGTTTAAAGTGGGAGTGCTCAGTTTATATTTTGTTCAGTGAAAAAGTTCTTAGTTGCTTTATTACCTTAAATAGACAATGGGGCCCACTTGTCATTCTCACAACAATTTTTTTTACCCACTTTCTCTCTTACTTTCTTATACATTACTTTTCATAAATCACAACATTTACTTTTTCTTAATCTCCGTGTAAAGTTAAACTAAGAACTCAAGACGGAAGGAGTACATTATTTGAATAAAAAACAAGTCTAACGGCTCTCATATATTCCCAGAAGTAGATAATGCTCAGTCTATGCCAATCCCAACTTCTCTGCTTTAATTCCCGCTGCTTTTGTTTTTCCTTTTGTGACGAGTGGATTTTGATGAGCGTCAATAAAAAAAAATATAGAGCAATGCAAAATTCTAATGGAATTATTATACTCCCTCCGTCCCAAAATGATCTTTACATTTGACTATTCAAACTTTTTAAGGGTAGGAACATTTGCTTCACTAGCCATGTTGTGTTTATGAACATTTAAGCCTAAATTGTAGAAATAAGAAGAACTTTTTGGAACAATGAAAATAGCAAATGAGAAGATCATTTTGGGGCGAAGGGAGTATATTAACTCCTTTTCATGTTCATGTTCATGTTCCACAAAATTTCCCCCTAATAGGATATCCTAAGACCTTTTTTTATTAAGGTTCTTTTATCATTTGTTACTTTATGGTCATATAACTATAATACTATATAAGTTTTCTCTATTAGCTTCATTGAACTTTTCCTTCACCTTTTCTAATTGCGTAGCTCCATAACAAATTAGTTTAAATTCATTACCAACCACTCTACTTTACTCCAAATTTCACTTAACCAATATACTTGTTTTTTAGCACTAAAAAGGCCACAAAAGTTTTGGAAAACTATCATTTTAGCCACAAATTTGTGTCTAATTCGTGCCTAATCCGTGTCCTAATCCGCGAATTTGTGGCTAAAATGATAGTTTCCCAAAACTTTTGTGGTTTTCGTGCTAAAAAACAAGTATGTTAGTTAAAGTGAAAGTCGACGTAAAGTACAGTGGTTGAAAATAAATTTAAACCTAACAAATTAAAACACATACCCAGAACTAAGGATCCTCGTTGATATTCTTTACAGCAGAATTAGATGACCGTAAATTTGGATCTTCTTTTTCTTCTTCATTACAAGTCACTTGAGGATTCTCCAATGGCTTCAGTTGTACTTTTTGGTCATCTTGTTTGCCCCATAACAACACGTACAAGCCAACAATCACAATTACTGCTCCTACTACACTAAACAAGCCAAAAAAGAAAATGAAATTTTAGACCATGTGCTAGTAAATCTTGAGGCTATCTCAGACCAGAAAAGTGTATGATTGTATTTTTTAATCCCATTAACCAACTAATAAAATTCATTTGCTGATAAAATAAAAATAAAAAGAAAAACCGTTTAATGTCATTTCATCCCGCTGTACTTTGATCCGACTTTCATTGTAACTGTTAAAGTTACTTATTATTTTTTGCACAAAAAACCACTATACTTTAGGAAATGTTCACCTCAGTCCCCAAAAACTTGACCCTATTAGATTATAGTGGATGCAAAACTTCAGATATTCACACTTTCAACCCTTCACGTAAAAGTTTAGGAGGTGGAACTGTGAATAATGAAATTTTCATCCATCATAATCTAGCGGTGTTAATTTATTGCGGCTGGTGCAAACATCGAAAAAGAAATTACCAAGAAAGAACAATTCTCTGTGATAAAATTGAAGATACATGCAACATACTTTCACCTTTTTTCCAGTCAATGCAATGTACTACCTAGTGACATCTTAATAAAAAAAATTACTAAACTATGCAATGTACCACACTCTAATTATCAATTAATACAACGTACTTGTTAGTTTTGGAATTGTGATACGTACTTTTGACAAAAATATCAAATAATTAATGCAATCTACTAATATACTATTCACTTACGAAGTAAAAAAATTAACAAAGATGCCAACGTGGCATTGCCACGCCAGCGTCATGTCTCAGCACAAACAATGTTATTGCCATGTGGCACTGATGTG
Organism: Campanula takesimana; assembly: GCA_026119855.1. NCBI lineage: Eukaryota > Viridiplantae > Streptophyta > Magnoliopsida > Asterales > Campanulaceae > Campanula > Campanula takesimana. The sequence continues at coordinate 198,811 of JAOWBW010000377.1, forward strand.
GCAGTGACATGGCACTGACATGTCATTGACGTGGCAGTGCCACGTTGGCATCTCCCTTAGTTTTTAAGGTTGTAAGTGAAAATATTAGTAGGTTGCATTGTTTGATAGTTTTGTCAAAAGTACGTATCACAAATCTAAAACTAACAAACGTACATTTCATATCTTGGTAATTATTCCGATGAAAATTACCTGCCAGTGTAAAGCTTTTCACGGAGGACAAATAATGCCACAACGACTACCATTATTGTGCCTAGGGGACTAAACATTGTCACAAAAACCGGTCCCTTCACTTTTGTGCACCACAACTGAATGTATACAACAAAACCGGAGGCCACTACAGCCTGCGATTTACGCAGTTAAATTAATACGAGTACTAGATTGAAAAGCAGTAATTATTAAAAAATACTCAAATATTTTAGGGTTAATTGCAATTTGGTTACCTGAGTTTTACAAAATTCTGCAATCAGTTACTAAATTTGTCAAAGTTGCGATTGGGTTCCTGAGTTTGCTGAACCGGAGCAATCAGGTGTAAAAATCATTAGTCAGTTAAGAAACTAACAAAATGGACATCATGTGCCACACACGTGATATTTTAAGGGGCATATACGTCATTTCGCCAAGAATTGAGTGGGTAAAAGAGGCACATAACATATTAACAAATTTAAAAGGAAAACACAAAACTACTTCCCTAATCTAACAGTCTGCGGTGTCTTATCGGAACCACAATGGAGGCATTTCCGGACGGAGATCTCCCGACTCTCCCTCTTCTTCGCCGACGTCGGTTTGAAATCTTTGTCGTCGGTTCGCGATGATGTTTTTGCAGGGCGGCGGGAGAGGAAGAGTAGCCGGGAAGTCCAGTCGCAAGGGGCGGCGCGTGAACGCTTGCTTCTAGCTCTGCCAAGGATTAGGACGTCGGTCTGGAAAATCGGAGAGTTGTGGCGTGGTGGGGGCCGGCTCGGAGCGAAACTCAGGTGTGGTGTCGGAGGATGATGTGTCGGTGGGAATTATGGTAGTCGGAGAGATTAGTTGGAGGTTATGCAAGTCATCGTTTGAGAATGATTCCTCCCCGAAATTCGTCAGCCATTCAAGCTCCGCCAAATCATCATACTGTGAGACAAAATTTCAAAAAGTTAATTAGAAATTGTCAACGAGTACTTTGCTTCTTCTTTGGTGGCGGCCATTGATTTTGGTTTTTGATTTTGGTTTTCCAGATTTGGTAATTTTAATTCCCAATTTGGATATATTTTGGTATTTGATTTTGGTTTTCCAGATTTGGTCGGGTTGAGCAGCGGCGGCGATTTGGAGTTCGAGGTGGGTGGTCAGGGTAGTGTTGTGGGGATGGTTAGATGATGACGGTGGTGGCATGATGGTCCCGATGGTGGTGGTGGCTAGATGGTGGCGGTGGGATGATGGTGGTGGAGAAAATGGTGGGGGGATAAGGCTAGAGGTTGAAGATGAAAGAATATTTACATTTGGACCCTTAATCTATGATTTTTAACACTTGAAACTAAAATAGTAGTAAGTGAGATTTCTTTTTGAATGGAAATGACATATTTACCCTCATTAAAACTCACGTGTGTGGTACATGATGTCCATTTTGTTAGTTTCTTAACTGACTAACGATTTTTACACCTGATTGTTCCGGTTCAACAAACTCAGGAACCCAATCGCAACTTTGACAAATTTAGTAACTGATTGCAGAATTTTGTAAAACTCAGGTAACCAAATTGCAATTAACCCAATATTTTATTTTACTCACTCCATATATAGTAGACCAGAGATCAACGTTGAATCCAATCACCCAAGCAGCCCGTTTATGTTCTACTATCACTGTGAAAATACCGGATTGTATTGCTCCAAAAAAGCACATCCATGTTGTTAGTGAGAGCTGTGCTGGATATCTTTTCAATGTGTATGCCTGCATCATACAAGATAAGAACTGAGCATTTTTTCAAATGTATTTTTTTTGTCTTTAACTGAGCATCCATCTATAAGTAAGTTGGTGCTGAAATCATGCATACCTTTAACAAATAATCTCTCCGTCCCTAAATGAATGTCCATTTTCAAAATTTTTGTCCTAAAATGAAAGTCCTCCTTGTAAAAAACTGTCCCTAAATGGTTTATTTTGTGTTTTCACTAATTACTTTATACGTGCAAAAATAAGTGTTTAGAAAGTGGATAACGGGGTATATTTATCCATCTTTGCCAGTTAACTGTCAAAAAGAGGACAACTTCCCAAATTTCTCCTAAATAAAATTTGGATACATAGGGACGGAGGTAGTATCATATTTCAATGTAGTGTTAGCAAAGCAGTAATATATTAGATGGTAAGGGTATTTCTTTAGATGTTAAATGGGCAGAAGTGTGATTAACAAAAAAAAAAAAAAAAAAAAAAAAAAAAAACCCTCATAATTTAAACAAAATTGTGAGTGGTTGGGAATTAAAGCAAAAATTTAACCTGCATTATGAACCACATGGACCTTGTTATGCAACTTGTGACAGCAAGAATTAAGCCCTTCACCCAATTCTCATGGACGTTTTTGTCAACTGCAAAATGGATATTTTTCTGCTCTATGCTTCTCAAAACAGGTCCTTTGTACAACGTCATGGTCATTACACCTCCTAATGAAATCAGCGTTCCAAGTATTTTCGCAATTCCACGAGGTTTTCGAATATCAACAACCTCCAATCTACAAGAAAAAAAAATCATACTGACGAGGTAACACACTGAGCCATTTTTTTGCATTAAACTTGCTAGCATGATAAACTTTATGAAAATTTTAGAACATTTTCAAGTAATGCAAAGATGGTTAATTAACTAAATGTACTTGGTAACGTTAATAAGATTTGTTAAACAAATTGTAATACCGTAATATGACTGCTATTACGAATGTAAGGCAAGGAACCGTGTTGAAGATGGGTGTAACAAAGGCCGGAGAGGTGTATCTCAAGCTTGCAAAATACATATTTAGGGTCAAACATATCCTGTTTTTATCATCAAAGAAAAAATGAAGTATATTAGCTTAGAATATAATTAGTAAGTGTACGACTTGAAATCTAAAGAAGGAGATATATCTCTTACCCGAGAAGAGAAAGAACGAAAATCTCCACAACTAGAGCTGCAGTCAACTTTGGCCTTATGTTTCTGGAGACGGACTAAAATGAAAAAATAATTTGTGCGACAACAGCATGGAATAAAATACATAATCATTCATATTATTTTACCTTTCGAGAAAATAGGCAAAAGGAAAGATTAGTAGACCGGCTAAAATATGTCGATAGGTGACATAAACATGAGGGTTCATCCCATGTTTGAAAGAGGCTTCAGTAATAAAGTACATAAATGTGTAGCAAATTTGAACTATAATTATAAGGATATGAGGCTTGAACTTCCTGAAACTCCCGTTCAGGCCACACCCCATTGTAACGACCTATTTTCTTAGTTCAACACACCTGATACAAAATAACAATTTCACAAGAAACTTAGACATATACTCTCTCCATCCCATTTTAAATTAGACGATTTTGATCAAAATTTGACCAAGAATTTGTATAATAATTACTAATCCAAATGAAAATTCAAAAATTAAGAATACTCTCAATAACAACTTTTAGATTTTTCATTGTCATAATAAAATTTTATGTAATTCATAGTCAAAATGCAATCAAATTGACTATTTCGGTCAAAATAACAAAAGGGGTATTGGAAATTAAATTCATAAAGACTTTCCTTTTTTTTTTTTTGCTTCGTACATTTACCCTTTTGTTGAAAGTCGTTCGGGTTTTCTTGAGATTGTTCATGGGGTGTGCCTATGAGCATATGTACGTTAATGAGTCTTTTTTTTGTGTTGAAAGAATTAATGAGTCTTGAATACAGTACTACAAAGATTATTTTTCCCAAACTAAAGAATTACTCCCTCTATCACAAAATACTTGTAGTTCTAGCATTTTGCACACATATTAAGGAAAACAATCAATACATGGCAAATAGACTAAATTATCCTTTGAATAATTCAAGTACCAAGGAAATTTAATGATGCTACAGTGACAACTACCTATCATAAATAAGGGCAGTTTAGGCAAAATGTGCCAATGTTTTATGGAAAACTGCAAGTATTTTCGGAAAAAAAAATCCAAGTTATAGCTGTGTAACGGATGCAACATTATACTATGGGAGTAAGGTGCGGTAAGTTGAAGATGGGTAAGGTTGGTTGGAGAGGGAAAGGTGTGGTAGGTAATTGTGTGGTAAGTTTAGAAGGTGTGGTCAAGTTAAAAGTGTGGCAGGTTGCCAAAGTGTGGCAAGTTGGAAAATGCGGTCAAGTAGAAGAGAGTGCTTTTGCGGTCAATTGAAGGAGGGTAGGTGCGGTCATGTTAATATGGTGCGGTCAAGATCATGCTAAGACGCGGTCAACAAGGGGTGCGGTCAGTAGAGTGAATGAGGTGCGGTTGAATGGGTTATTTGCGGTCGAGTAGGGGTAAGGTCAAAATAGAAGGTCTTAGTGGTAAATTCGTTAAGAGACCACGTGGAAGGCTCGTGAGGTTGTTGGAAGCATGTGAAGAGCTTGTGAGTTTGTTGAGAGCATGTGACCACGTGTCGAACTCGTGAGGCGGTTACCTCCAACAACTTGCACATGGATTTTCCTATAAAAGCGGCACTAGAGGCGTGATCCAAGTGTGGATGATTGGCTATTTTCATATTCTTAGTTTGTTCTTAGCTATAGCTTAGTGGTAGTTCTTCTTCTTCATAGTTTAGCTATAGCTCAGTGATAGTGTTCTAGCTTAGTTTTAGTTTAATCTTCAATTCCTAGTTGATTACTCTGTTATTGTTGTTATTGTTGCTTGGTTAATCGAATTTGGTTTCAATTACCATTTTCACATTTGTGATTAGATCTCATCTGTTACAAATTGGTATCAGAGCTGTCGATCCCCGGCTGCTTCTGCATACTCTGATAAACATGGCCAAAACAAGGTGGGCAGATTTGCACATGCGATTGGAAGGAAATGATAAACAAAGGGAAGAATTGAGTGTGAAGACTGGAGGAGTAGAAAGGAAGCTCGATGCAATTGAAGGTAACATGGCAGAAATGGGGAATGGCATCTTAGATCTCAAATCTGATATGGGGAGTATGCGATCTGTTTTGGAGAAGATCTGCTCTCAGCTGGACAATGACCAGAGGCCTATAGGAGATACAAGCCACGTTGGAGATACACCTATGGGGGAGATGAGAGCCATGCTAGAAGGGTTAAGTTGTTACAATACTCAGATTGAGGTCCTCAACGGACTTGCTTCTACAACAATGGTGGATGGAGCTAGGTTGAATGAGTTGGAGATAATCGACAAAGGATGAGAGAAAATGGAGGGTCGACTTGCGGAGATGAAGACGTCGATCAATTCTATGTTGGCGAATTTAGATTCAAGTCGTGACAATGCCATAAGGATTGCAAGAATTTATGATCCAAACAACGAGTTGGAAGTTAGGTACTCTAATTTCTCTCCTTATGATCATGTTTTTTCTCCATTTAATCCCAATATGTTTTATACACATACCCAAAATCCACCTACATCTCTTATCAATGCTACTACCCAGATCCCTAATTTTCAAACCTATGGCCAAAATACTTGATATACACAATCCAACTTTCCAACCCCTAACCAAATTGAAAATCCATACCCATCATATACCAACCCGAATGTCCAGAATCATACTCTCTTTCCTAATGTTCAAACTGAATCTGAGAAAATATTTGAAAGTTGGCCGCGCGATGTTATTTTGAGCTCAAGTTACTTGAAACTGAGTGTTAATATTGATGAATTGCCAACTCAAAATGAGAGTATCAAAATTACTGAGATTTCTAATGTTGATGAGGCTAAGAAAGAGCTTGACAAAATGGAGGAGGATAAGGATGACATCAACTTGGCCTTTCTCAATGGATGTATGGACGAGGTGAGGATAAATGTTGATAAGATCCCCAGTTATGATTCTAGTTTATGGTACGAGTTATGGGATCCAGGAGGTATTTACACAAAAAACTGCAAGTATTGGAGTTGTGGTGGGATAGCTAAGTCTCTCAACACTACCAAATCCACCCCCACTTCCACTTCTACTTCAAGCTCAGTCAAATCACTGGACTATTGAAGGTGGTGTATTCAAGGAGAATTTTAAGACATTTGATTATATGGTTGAAGAGTTTAATGGGAAGGGGAGTCTTGGTTTTCATTATTGGTTTGTGAAAAATTAAGGGGTTAAGGATGCTTATCGATTAATTGAATCGAAGTCCTCTTTGGAGTTCAATTCATGGAGCTATTTGATGGGTAGATGTGTGAAGTTGAAATGGTTACTTGTGGTGCAATATATGTTTGATGAAATGCCCTTGAGAGGTGAAGTTTTATGGTTTAAGAAGATTTCCTGTTATGTTCAGCCTCGAGACTTGTTTTTTGGAAAAATGAAGGTCAAAATGAAGAAAAATATGTCTCAAAATGAGATAGACTATGGTGTGGCAGATTTTGAAAGTTTCCAGCAGAGCTTAAAGCTTACATCAGACAAGAACAACGTAACAATAATGTTGTTTGATCCTGGAGGTGGTGATACCTTTGGTGTTTCAGATTTGGAAATTAGTGACATTTCTTGTGAGGTACTTACTACATCTGGAGATGCTAGTGACATAATCCTTTTACAGTTGAATGCATTATATATCGAACTGCAGACTCCTTGTGGCGTGGTGTTTTTTTTTTTTTGGTTTGAGCAAAGCTTAATGTTTACCTCTGAGGCGAAGGCTGTAGCGAGTTTACAGGCGAGTAATTATGGAGAATCTATGGTGAATTCAATTGAAGTTGGCCTTGTGTCTATACCAAGTTTCATATGGATGCTTTCTTAGAGCATAGAAACTGCAGTGGTTTGTACAGTCCATAAACTTTTGGAACATGGTTCAGGCACAAGTTTGAAATGCCCGTCTCTCGGTAAGTTATTGGTTGAGCTCACAAGAATTAAACATGATTCTAGAATTTTTAAGCATGGTGATCTTTTGGTCTATAGCGTGGGAAGGAAAGATGATGGGCATCTGTACTTAATCGAGACTTGCAAGAGTAAGGATGTTGTTTTGGTGGCTAGTAATGGAATTCATGAGGTTGAAATATTAGTTGGGGCAAATTCTAGACTTGAGATTACAAAAAAGAAGCTGGAATTCGATATGATCTTGAGCATTGTTGATTGGCTTGCTGCAACTTTTAAGAAAGTTGAGGTCATATATGTTGGTGGTTCGACGTGTATTTCAGCAGCTCAGGAAGTTGTTAAGAAACTTATTAGAAATGAACCAATGGTTACCATCAATCCTAATGAAAATGTTGTGCTAGGTGATGTTATTCAGGCTAGTGTTTGGGTTGGTGATGTTGTTGTTGGTGGTAGATCAACTCAAATTTCAGATGTGCAACAAGTATCATCAAAAGTGCAGCAGTTGCTACAAGATTTCTTTAGCGGGAAAGAGTTGTGGAAGAGCGAGGCGATTGATTATAGCGCAGCTATTGAGGCATCAAATATGAGTGGTAAAAGCAATGAGAAGGTGCATGAGTTGTTTTTCTTGGATGTAACATATCGATCCCTCGAGATCGAGACTGTTGGAGGTATTATGGTAGCAACTCACATCTTAGAATTGCATGTTTTGAAGCTTGACATCAGAACTACAACAGAGCTTGAGAAAGATAAACTTCATTGGAACCATTTCACGAAATCAGTGGTGACTGGCGTACAAATCCAAGTCGTCATCAACTTCAGTGATGGCATGTTAAAAAGGAAATTCAATTCCTATGCTTGCCTTAACAAAGTGAGGCCAAAGAAGAATGTAGCCCTTAGTCAATTGATATTTATTGCAGAATACAAGACCCCACTTGCATGATTTCCTCTAAGGCGATCCACTTGCACGATTTCCTCAAAGGAGATATGAACGCCATTTTCCCACTATTGTCAGTTGGTCAACTTGTTGGTGCACACATAATTGAGTGTGGTCGCAGCAGTTTTGAGAATGACAAATTTCTTACGGCCTCCATAAAGAGTTGCAGTCTCTATCACCAATTCACACATTCCAATCCTTGAGGACAAGGATTGTTTGAGAGGAAGGAATTGTAATGGATGTTACATTATACTATGGGAGTAAGGTGCGGTAGGTTGAAGATGGGTAAGGTAGGTTGGAGAGGGAAAGGTGTGGTAGGTAATTGTGTGGTAAGTTTGGAAGGTGTGGTCAAGTTAAAAGTGTGGCAGGTTGTAAAGTGTGGCAGGTTGGCAAAGTGTGACAAGTTGGAAAATGCGGTCAAGTAGAAGAGAGTGCTTTTACGGTCAATTGAAGGAGGGTAGGTGCGGTCATGTTAATATGGTGCGGTCAAAATCATGCTAAGACGCGGTCAACAAGGGGTGCGGTCAGTAGAGTGAAGGAGGTGCGGTCGAATAGGTTATTTGCGGTCGAGTAGGGGTAAGGTCCAAACAGAAGGTCTTAGTGGTAAATTCGTTAAGAGACCACGTGGAAGGCTCGTGAGGTTTTTGGAAGCATGTGAAGGGCTCGTGAGTTTGTTGAGAGCATCTGACCACGTGTCGAACTCGTGAGGCGGTTACCTCCAACAACTTGCACATGGATTTTCCTATAAAAGCGGCACTAGAGGCGTGATCCAAGTGTGGATGATTTGGCTATTTTCATATTCTTAGTTTGTTCTTAGCTATAGCTTAGTGGTAGTTCTTCTTCTTCATAGTTTAGCTATAGCTCAGTGATAGTGTTCTAGCTTAGTTTTAGTTTAATCTTCAATTCCTAGTTGATTACTCTGTTATTGTTGTTATTGTTGTTATTGTTGCTTGGTTAATCGAATTTGGTTTCAATTCCCATTTTCACATCTGTGATTAGATCTCATCTCTTACAAGCTGCATGTATTTTAGGACGGAGTGAGTAGTAGACCAAACCTAGATTTGTCCTAGTTTCCCTTATCCCAGTTTCCCACACAGTCCCTTCCCTTCCTCTCCCCCACCGCACCATGCCTCCTTCCCTTTCTTCTCCAGCCTCATTCCCTTTCCTCATTCTGCCATCATCCCACCCCTCCTCTTTCTTCCTCTTCTTCCAACACCCTCCCACCCTCTGGCAGCGACCACCTTAATCACTTTTATTCGTCCTCCTTTCCAGATATTTTTCATTATTTTCTTCTTTTTTTTTTTTTTTTTTTGGTACAAATAGGAAAGGATTTCTTTTCTTTATTGTGGAAAGCTTATTTCTTGTTCATCTACCTCTTTTCAAATTGGGAATGGAATTGAGATAGAAAATATTATTCTCTCTGTCCCTTAATAAATGATTAAATTTCATTTTAAGAGACATCTAAAAATTTCTACGTATCATACAAATTAGTAGCAAATTCATATATAATCATGTAATCATCTTTCCAAACATCTAGTTTTGCAAATATATATAAAGAGACTAGTGAAAAAATTGGTAAACAAAACCAATTAGGAACAAAGTTAAATATTTCAAAAACGACATTCATTTTGGGATAAAAAATAAAAAATTGAGTATTTTTTTTTTCAAAAAAACATTCATTTAAGGATAGAACTTAGAAGATCAAAATATTCCTTTGAATGCCTAAAAACAATACTGCATATTTTTGGTAGTTGAGTGAGGCAGCAGAGGAAAGGGGAAGAGGCGTGGTGGGGGTGGGGAAAGGCTGTGAGGGAAGCTGGGAAAAGAAAAGTGGGAAGAAATCTAAGGTTTTTTTTCCCCTAGTATTTAATGCTCTCATTAATTAATTGCAGTAATTAAAAGCATTTGTACCCATATTACGAAGAAATCTATGTTTTTTTCTTTCTTTTCTACAACAACAAATATTTATGATATTTGTTCAATTGATTTGTCAAATGTAGGTTTACCATTTGTTTGCAAGAAAATAAACATCGATTCTTAATGAGGAAGACTTGATAGGAGCACATAATTGAAAATAATCGTACAAATAAAAGAGAAATTGAATAATGGTACAAGTTTGGGATATACTTACGATGGGAGTCGCCGGAGTAGGAAGAATGTTGTTTCCGGTGAACTCCGAGTGATAAGTGTAGTGCTCCCCTTGTTATGCTTAAATATGGATATGGATGTGTGAAGTGATTAACACGTATGTTATCACTAATCTCATTCATCAACAAAACCAAATAATAATCAATACTCCCACAGTCCCACTCGAATTAAGATTCTTCGTCAATCTACTTATATTTGAAGAAAAACAATGATGCTAATAAAAGTTTAAAAATTGTTATTTTATCACGGTTACTAATAAATTTAATAACAATTTTTAGTTGTTCATTAAAATAAATATTTTTCTTGAAATTATTAGTTAAAGTATAATTAAATTGCCAAAAATCTTAATTCGAGCGAGACGAATGAAGTAGATAGTTACCACTTGCTTTGTTCTAACATCATCACCTTAAAACAATATATATATATATAAACTAAATTCCAAAAAAGAGGCGTGGAAGCTTATCTCAATCTAAAATCAACAAAAGAAAAACAACCAAATCGGAAACAACCTAAAGATAGGGATTTTATTTTGAATTCTTGAATTAAACAAAAATGAGATGATCGCAAAAAAAAAAAAAAAAAAAAAAAAGTCATGCAAGTTTTCAATTGCAATTTAAACACTCAAATATTTTTTTATATTTTTTTTTTTTTGCCTAAAAACACTTTTACGAAGAATTTTATTGCAATTTAAACCATCCGTTAATTATCCGTTACAAACTAGCGAAAAAAAATCCACCACCTCAACTTATCCAACTTCTAGTATTCATCAAAAGGTTAATTCTTATTAACTTTTTTATTCTTTGACGAATTTAATATCATTATACACATGAGTATTGAAGAAGAGTTGGTTTTGGGGGAAACTAGTTCCTCCATAAGTTATAAAAAGTCATATTTTTAACCCTTCTTAAACCCTAAAAAGCCTAAACCCTAAACCTTAAACCGTAAAGTTTAACCCCTATAAAAACAAGACTTTTATAACTTATGGAGAAACTAGTTTCCCCCAAAATTTTCTCATTGGAGAAACATGTGTGTGTTACTCTTAACATCAAATGTTAAAATGAGTTACAATTTCTATTTTAGCTTGAATTAAAATAAACTACACGGTTAATATTATGTATTGTCAACTAACTCATTACAATTACACATTAAAAATAATAAATGTATAAGTATTGATTAACTTTAGTCGACAACTGACCCACCAAACATGAACACATATCCGGTCATCAATCTTCTTGTATCAACATCACCTGAATCTGAGAAACCCTCGACTGCACATTCTGTTCCACTTCCATAGACGAGACCGACATCGCTAGTGCGCACTGTAGCATACATCAAACTACCAACTGCACTAGCATAGGATACTCGAGCCATATACTCTTTCTCCTCAACCGATTTGGGCCCAAACGCGATTGTCTGTGCATTCACTGCACCCGGAGTATCTATAGCCTTAGCTGTTGACCTACCAAACCTCTCTAAAAATTTTTTGATGCATCTTTTCTGGGATAAGAACAGTTTTCGTTTGGCTCTGTCTCTATAGATCTCTATACCTATAATTCTCTTCGCGATACCCAAACCCTTCATCTCTGCGACCAATAAGCCTTTCAGCTTCTGAATCTCTAACTTCTTGACTGCTGCTATCACATAGCTGTCAAATCCCTTGTACCACTGCCTAGGCGATTGCTTCAATCTACAAACTTGATCTTCCTTACCAGGAACTTGGAATCCTTCCGACTCTGTCATGTATATCTCCCCTTCTATTGCTAGCAACACTCTGATCGAATTGGGTCTGACCACTGTTGAGAAGATCCCATTGTAGTCCACCTCCTCTTTCTGTGTAAATCCCCTTGCAACAACTCGAGCTTTATACTTGATCCCTTCTGCCGGTGACATCCCTTCCTCTCTTTTGAAGATCCACTTGCAGGTCACAATCTTCCTACCTTCTGGACTTGTTGTCACCTCTGATGGATAAAATCCACTGTGTAATAAAAATACCTTGCAAGTGTACAAGTGCCGAAGCAGCAGTATACAAAAGTAAGGGTCGAACCACAGAGACTCGTGGATAAACAAGTTGATTTAATTAAAGTAAAGAGTAACCAGGGGGGTTTTTGATTGATTTTATTAAACTAATCTAACTAATAAGCAATGAAAGTAAACTAAATTAATAGGCAAAATAACGCAAAGATTGAATTCAAGATTTGACAACGAGATTCACGGATTGGGTTTCACAATACATTTACTTTATGCTATTTTTACTAATAAAGACATCAATATCATTCTAGGGTTCATTCACAAAATCAAGAGTTGGGATGGTTTGGTGTGCGATTTGCAACTCGAATATTCCTTTTTATTATACTTCCAGTTACGTATATATAATAATCAAAGAATTCATGAAGATCAAAAGAATATATGAACCTAGATCCGTTTGGTTTCAGTTACGTCCTCAATTGGATCTAAGAAGTAAAACAATGGTCAATGTATTAATGCCCGAGTTACTGTAGCAATAAATACCCACAAATTCTAGGGCCAAAAGTATCTTAACATAAATATGAAACCCTAGAAAGAATTACGAATATTTTACCACTCTAGAATAATATTGAATTATGAATTAGGAACTATAGCATAAAGATCTTGTATTGTTACTACCAATCCGCAAATCACAAGAGAATTAGCTACTCATACTCATAATGATTATCACAAGAAAAGAATTAAAATTCATAAACCTGGATATTACGCTTGAGTAAATAAAACCTTCAATCTTGTTACAATCTTCAAAAACTAGAAATAAAGCATAAGAAAAACTAAAGGTTGTAGTCTAATATATATACTAGAGAGAAACTAGAGCCAAAAATAAGGAAAATAGGGTAAAAACCCGCTTTGGAGAGGAATCCCGAAAATCAGTGCGTAGGAGTGGGCGACCGCCCAGAACTGGTGTGGGCGACCGCCCAAAGCATCAGTCTCATGTGCCACCAATAAGTAAAAGTGGGCGACCGCCCATATATGAAGTGGGCGACCGCCCAAGTACCTGGAGCTGTATTTCTTCATTTTTCTTCTTTTCTTCACTTCCTTGACTAGGTTGACCACTGTTGACCTTTGACTTTGACTCGAGCAATTCTTGGTCTTCAACACTTTAAATCTCTAAGACTTTGTAATACATCAACATTACACTAAAAAGTGTCTCAAAACACACATAATCTCACAAAGTTCCTCAAACACAAATCGACCAAAATTACATCAAAACTATTCTAGATTACATCAAAATGTCAATAAAATTAGTACGAAAATGTAGAGATAATTCATGTATAAACCGATCCATCAAATTCCCCCACGCTTAGACCATTACTCGTTCCAGAGTAATATTCCTAACCCCACATCTAAGCACCGGTCTATTAAGCGTAGCATGAAGGAAAATGACACCTAATCTCCTCTACATCTCCCATCCAACAAAGTCAAGAACAAAACCACTCGGAGTGTAAAGAAATCCGCTCCTTATAACTCCCAAGACAAACACAAGACAATGGCCCTAATCGATATCACACCAATGATAGGAACACAAATACACATATCCGATTAGGGCCCACTCATAAAAGCTAGGGGGAACTAAAATGTCCTAGGTTTCCCCCACGCTTATCTTTCACTACATCATCCCTCAAACAGAAATCAAAGCTAGGGTGAAATTCCTAACAATGATTTACCTCATAATAAGCTCCAACGCCCCCTTATGACTCCCAAAACAAAAATATGAGGATTTTCTATCCTAACTTCTCTAACCAAGCCTCCTACTCCACAATGAATCCTTCCCGGATCTCCGAACCTCCCTTAGGACGTCACGCCGGTGAAAACATAAAAACCACTAAATTTCTCACCTTTTGCCTAGGCGCCCTTTCGGGTTTTCACCTAGCCTCTCTTTTCTTTACTTTACTTTTTTCTTTTTTTTTTATATATATTTTTTTCATTTTTTTTTATTTTTTTGAAAACTGAAAACAACTAAAAACATAACTAACGATGATGTGACAACAACCAATAACATATACCCCATACCCCCATACTTAAAACATGCATTACCCTCAATGCAGAAACAATAAAAACACTAGGGTAGGGGTACCTCCAACCACTACTGAGGCGGACGAATGAAGCGGTCCCACGGACCACTGGAACTGGCTCCAAACTGCTGCTGCGGCTGCTGCTGGTCGGTCCAAGTTGGGCCATCCCAAACCATGTCCGAGGGCCTCAAGTATGGCATCTGCGGCTGCTGCTGGTAGTACTGCGGTGGATACTCCTCATCTGGACAAAACCTCCTCATCATCCTCTCCCGGTAATAACTCTGCGCCTCAAACTCTCTATCCAATCTATCCTCCATCTGGTACATTGATTCCCCTAGATTATCCACTCTTTGTTCCATCCGATCTTGCCACATGAAATTATGATACGATTCATCTCGGACCCTTTCGGACAACTGCTCATAATCTAGTCGCATTCCCCTCAAATCATCCCTCAACTACGTCATCAACGGGTCATGTTCATCATCCTCATATTCCTCATCTTCATCATCTTGATCCTCCTCATCCATCATAGGATCCGGACCCTGAGATGTACTTACATCCGACTGCCTTTCACTTCTTGAACTCCCACCTGAACCCCTTTCAAGGAATTTATTGTCAATTGCAGTGCCCGAAAACAAATCTCTCGGGACTTGCAACAAATCCACCCGAACTATCCCAATCAAACCAGTGATCAACAGAGGAAGTTGAAATTTGACTTACTCATGTTCTGAACCGTGTGGTAAATCTTATCCCGAATGATTATCCCCGTATTTATTTTCTCCCGATTCAACACACAATGCATCAACACCGCTCGTCTCCAATGGACCTCATTATAGTGCGAGGTAGGAAGAATTCTTTCACAGATGAACCTATGCAGATATTTCATTTGCGGCTCCAAATCTCTCGCCATCATCACCACACCACTCTTCAAACCCGTCAAATTCAACACCCCAAAAGTCGGTACTAGTGGTTGTAATCTGTTGCGGTAGTCCCCCTGCATTTGTCTCACCATGCTAGTGGAAACACAGGCACTCCGATCCACACTATCAGACATCTCAAAATATGCATTAATCACCGTGCTCTCATATGAAACGTTCGAGCCCCGCACATGCGATTCCCCCGTATTGCCTAACTCATAAATGTTCGCATAGAACTCCTTGACATACTCTGAGACCCCATTCTCAACTGGGTGAGCGGCTAGTTTCGCCCACTTGTACCTAGTGAAGATACTATTCAAACCCAAGTCTTTCTTTTTAAATTCTTTCTCTACGTTACACTGCTTCCGAGAATGTTTATTGTAAAAGCCCTCCGCTTTTTCCCCCACAAAACGGGTTCGGTCAAAATTTGCTTGCGGAACTTCCCTTTGTGCGGCACGACCTCTAGCCATAAGCACAATTTACCAACTAACAATGCTTTGCATAACAATTTTAACATAAACTAATCCTTACTTGGTCGCCGGAAAGTCGCCGGATTTTGGCCGGAAAATCTCACCGGAATTTAGGAAGATGACCGTAGAAGATGGAGCTCAACCACACGAACACTTTTGCCTTCTATGGCTACCTTGAAATTCCACTTGATAATGCCCAATTTAGCCTTTGTTTGTCGAATGCAAATTTTCACCCAACTTGGATTTCACCGGTTGTTAATGGAGTTTGAAGGTTGAAAATTGGTGGGGTGGGGCGGATTTGAGAGAGGAGTAAGATTTTGGGGTGGATTTTGAGAGATTTGATGATGAGAGAAAGAATTTTTAGAGAGAAGGTAGAGAATTTCAAATGTTAGAGAGAGAGAGAGGGGGTAAGAGAGGGTTAGGGTTCTTGAGAGAGAAGGGGAGAGAATGGGTCAATTTCATTCCAAAAACCCGGCTGGGCAACTCAAATCCGTCAAGTGGGCGGCCGCCCAAGACTGGAGTGCGCGACCGCCTACTTCATCAGTCTCATATCCTTTTTTTTTTCTTTTGCGCGACCGCCCAGATAGTCTTTGCGCGCCCGCCCACTTCATCAGTCTGTGGCCTTCGTTTTCATCCCAAGTGGGCGACTGCCCAGAAACACTATAGGCGACCGCCCAAGATGCTGCTTCACAATTTTATTTTTTATTTTTTTTTATTTTTGACTAGTCGCCACAAAAACTCCATTGGGTGGGTCCAATATGCTGCACATCACCACAAACAAACAACCAAGCGTAATATCCTTTATGAAAACAAGAAAATGACTCAAAAATAAAAATATTTTTGGAGGGTGACACTATTTACACTCCCCTATAAACCCACAAACTCGGAGAGATCCATGAAGGATGACACGGACTAACTTTTGACCGCACTTTCGTTGCCTACGTTCCCCTTAGGACACTAAGGGGCTCAGGTCATCATAGTTCGAACCGACCCAGAAATAAAAGACACGAAAGCAATAATTAATTTTTTTTTTTTTGAGTTTATGAATACCACCACCCCCAAACTTAGAACATGCTATGTCCTCATGGCATAAAAGATAAACATGCTTTCAAGCTAAGAATGATGATAGACTGAAATAAAAGAAAGCAAATAAATGATACCTGGTTGGGTTGCCTCCCAACAAGCGCCTTTGTTTCAAGTCGATGGCTCAACATGATGCCTCAGAAATCCTAGAATTCAATATCCGGATCACCCAACGTGATCATGTCTAAGTCCACCATGTCTGCAAGAGTGTGGACCCCTTCATAATATGGTTTTACTCGATGTCCATTGACTTTGAAAGTTGTACCATTTGTCAAATCTTTAAGCTCCACAGCTCCATGAGGGAACACTTGCGCAAACTCAAACGGACCCAACCACTTGGACTTTAACTTTCCCGGAAACAACTTCAACCGGGAATTAAAAAGGAGAACTTTCATACCCGGAAGGAGAGTTTTGGATTTCAAATGTTGGACATGATACCGCTTGGTGCGTTCCTTATACAATTTCGCACTGTCATAGCTTTCTTGTCTCATCTCCTCCATCTCATCAAGTGCTAATAGCCTTTTCTCCCCTGCTTGTGTCAAATCCATGTTGAGTTCTTTGATAGCCCAATATGCCTTGTGCTCTAGCTCAACAGGAAGATGACATTCTTTTCCATAGACAATCCGGTACGGGCTCATCCCAATGTGTGTTTTGTATGCTGTACGGTATGACCACAGTGCATCATTCAATTTTAAGGCCCAATCCTTTCGGTTAGGACGCACTGTTTTTTCTAACACCCCTTTAATTTGTTGGTTACTCACCTCCACTTGACCCGAAGTTTGGGGATGATATGTCGTGGCCAACTTATGTACAACCCCATACTTTTTCAACACATTATTGAACATCTTGTTGGTGAAGCGAGTCCCTTGATCACTAATGATCACCTTTGGAACTCCATACCTGCTGAAAATACAATCACAAACAAACTTGCAAACAACATTAGCATCATTAGTGCGGGTTGGAATTGCTTCCACCCATTTTGACACATAATCGACTGCCACAAGAATGTAAAGATAACCATGAGATGGAGGAAAAGGACCCATAAAATCAATGCCCCACACATCAAAAATGTCAACAAATAAATTATTTTGGAGGGGCATCTCATCTCTTTTTCCTATACTGCCAGACCTTTGACATCTGTCACACCCCACACAAAATTCCTGAGCATCTTTAAATAAAGTGGGCCAATATAGCCCCGCTTGAAGCACTTTCCTAGCGGTCTTTTGCCCACTAAAATGACCCCCACATTGGAGTTCAAGGCAAAACCTCAACACACTAGCCTGCTCATGCTCAGGAATACAACACCAAATAATCTTATCCGGACACACTTTCCACAGATAAGGGCATCCCAAATGTAATGTTTCACATCCGACTTAAACTTTCGTTTTTGGTCGTAAGTGAAGTGTGGTGGCATCAAGTTAGTCACCAGATAATTCACGAAATTAGCATACCAAGGCTCTTGGACATGTAAGGCAAAAAGTTGCTCATCCGGAAAATTTTCATTAACCGGAATCGCCCCATCAATTACACTCGTGAAAGTGAAGTCCTCAAGCCTAGATAAGTGATCCGCCACCACATTTTCGGTCCCCTTCTTATCTCTAATCTCAATATAAAACTCCTGCAGTAGGAGCATCCACCTAAGAAGTCTAGGTTTAGCATCCTTTTATTCAACAAATATTTTAATGCAGCATGATCAGAATAGACAATTACCTTGGATCCAAGCAAGTAAGAACGAAACTTTTCAAGAGCAAACACAACTGCTAAAAGTTCTTTTTCAATGGTAGTATAATTCAGTTGTGCATCATTTAAAGTTCTACTTGCATAATGAATCACATGAGGTAATTTGTCCACTCTTTGCCCCAACACAGCCCCAATCGCAAAATCAGACGCGTCACACATGATCTCAAAAGGTAGAGACCAATTGGGGCTAGACAAAATGGGGGCACAAGTTAATTTTTCTTTCAACAAATTAAATGCTTCCAAGCATTCTTGGTCGAAGATGAACTCTGTATCCTTAGCGAGCAAGTTACATAAAGGCTTACAAATTTTGGAAAAATCTTTTATGAAACGCCTATAAAAACCCGCATGGCCCAGAAAACTTCGTACACCTTTAACCGACCCAGGGGGAGGTAATTTAGAAATCACATCAATTTTTGCTTTGTCAACCTCAATCCCCTTACTAGATACCAAGTGTCCTAACACAATACCCTGCCTCACGAGAAAATGACATTTTTCCCAACTAAGGGTCAAATTTGTCTCACAACAACGTTTTAAAACCATTGTCAAATTCTCTAGGCACCCATCAAAACTATCACCAAACACAGAGAAGTCATCCATGAAGACTTCGACACATCTTTCTATCAACTAAGAGAATATGGAGGTCATACACCTTTGAAAGGTCGCAGGTGCATTACATAGCCCAAAGGGCATCCTCCTAAAAGCAAATGTGCCAAAGGGACAAGTAAAGGTCGTCTTGGATTGGTCCTCTGGTGCAATGGGAATTTGGTTATATCCCGAGAAACCATCCAAGAAACAGTAATACGCATGTCCAGCTAACCTCTCTAATATCTGATCAATAAAGGGCAAAGGGAAGTGATCTTTCTTTGTTGCAGCATTAAGTTTGCGCAAATCTATGCACATTCTAGCCCCAGTCACTTCCCTAGTAGGAACTTCCTCACCTTTCTCATTAGTGGTGACAGTGTAACCCGATTTCTTCGGAACAACTTGAACCGGGCTCACCCACTCACTATCAGTGACGGCATAGATAATGCCCGCATCTAACAACTTTAGGACCTCTTTCCTAACTTCCTCCTCCATGTGAGGGTTCAACCTCCTCTGTCTTTCTCTAGATGGCTTAGCACCATCCACAAGATTAATTTTATGCATGCACATGGAGGGGCTTATGCCTTTTATATCTTCTAAAGACCACCCTATGGCCGACTTGTGCCCACAAAGCACTTTTATCAACTTGGCCTCTTGCTCTAGGGTCAAATCAGAGGCAATTATCACTGGAAAAGTCTCACCCTCCCCAAGAAAAACATACTTTAAATTTGAGGGGAGGGTTTTCAACTCAAGAGCTGGAGGGGTTACAATAGAAGGCACCGACTTCTCATTGAAGTGGCCTAGGGGGTGAAACGGGCCATCACTAAGATGGTGTTCGGCGGCCTTTTCCACAGCCATCAGTTGAACATCCGCATTATCCCTAAGTTTCTCACCGCCAGTTGACAACAAAGACTCTAACTCCTCACAGTCTCTCTCATGCCACAAGACTTCACTCACACAATCCTCCACAACATCTGCACAATTACAAGACTCATCATCTATGGGACTTTGCATGACATCAAACACAGATATTTCAATTTTCTCATTAGCCATACACATAGACAAAGTCCCATCACCCACATTAATGATGGTGTTAGTAGTAGCCATAAATGGACGCCCAATCAATATGGGAGAATCCTGACTATTCCCAACACCATTCACAGTTTCTAGCACCACAAAATCCACAGGAATAATTAAATTGGCTACCTGCACCAAAACATCCTCCACAATTCCCAATGGCCTCTTGATTGAACGATCGGCCAGTTGCAAGGTTCTTGTGGTGGGTTTTAGCTCAGGTAAACCCAGCTCAAGATACAAATGATGGGGCAACAGATTAATGCTAGCACCAAGATCCAACATTGCCTTCACCTTTTTAGAGTCCCCCATAGATATAGAAATTTTAAAACTTCCGGGTTCCTTCAATTTAGGTGGGAGGTTCTGTTGTACCAGAGCACTAGCACTTTCTCCCATAATCAACTTCTCATCATTCCCATACTTGGGTTTCCTGGAATTTAATTCTTTGAAAAACTTAGCATAAGCTGGAATATTTTTTATGACATTCAACAATGGGAGATTAATGTTCACTTTTGAAAACATGTCATACAAATCAGACATTTGTTTATCCAGCTTGCTTCTCATAAATCTACCAAGAAACGGTACGGGAGGTACATATGGCTTGGGGGTAGGAGAATCAGTAACAGGAATTTCCCCATGCCATTAGTACTCTTAACAACAACATTCTCCACAGGAGTCTCAGAGGGTATAGAAGAAGAAGGAGTAGAAAGTACCTCATTACTTACCTGTTTGCCATTTTTGAGAGTCATGATGGCCTTGGCTTGCTCCCCTTGACTTGGGAAGGTTCCCGGTTTATGCCCTTGCTGCCCTTCAGCTAGTTGACCAATTTGAGTCTCCAGCTTTTTGTTGACAGCTTCCTGCTGCTTCATCATCATCTTCATTTGCTGTTGCTCTTGCATAATAGACCTCATCATCTCCTCCAAAGATTGCTTGGGTTGCTGTTCTGGATTCCCTTGTGAGGGAGGAGGATATAGAGGTTTTTATTGAAACTGGTGCCCTTGGTTGCCCCTCCATGACAGATTCAGGTGATTCTTCCAATCTGGATTATAGGTGTTAGAATACATACCACCTTGATTCTGTCTTGGGGGATAACCTTGCATTACATTAACCTGTTCAGACTCACACTGCGCAACAACTTGGCAAACATTAGTAGCATGAGTGTTAGGACCACAATTAGCACAAAAATCATATATAACATTAGCACTTGATGAACCCATATTCATGTTAAATTTTACCAAATTTTGGTTCATCAAGGCTACCTGTCTAGCAAACTCATCTACACCACTTAATTCATGCACTCCCCTAGGTTTCCCTCTAGAGCCTTTTTCTTGAGAATTGGCTCCTAGCATCTCAAATAAATCTTGAGTTTGAGCAACAGTTTTGGCTCCTAAAAATCCACCTACTGCATTGTCGACCATAGCTTGGTCAGCTGCAGTCAACCCCCCATAAAATGTTTGATGTAAAAGGGCCTCAGGAAAAGCATGATGAGGGCACTGCACTTGTAACATTTTAAATCTATCCCATCCCTCATGGAATGGCTCACCTTGCTCTTGAGTAAATCCTATAATTTTCTGTCTAAAGGTGGCCAAAGTGGCATGTTGGAAAAATTTCTTAAGAAAAATATCGTGCAACTCATCCCATGTAGTAATACTTCTAGCAGGAAGTAGCAGTAGCCAAGTTTTAGCTGCCCCCTGAAGAGCAAATAGAAAGTATTTAAGCCTTAATTGTTCGTCAGTAACCCCCTCCTTGACTGGGAATCCCGACACAATCATCATATATTCTCTTAAAAAGTTCAAAGAATCCTCACCGGGAAGACCCTGGAACTTAGGCAACTGACTAAAATAATGGCCCTTTGCCTCATATGTTTTAGCTGCATCAGTCAAGACAATGCACGACACCGATGTGTCGACCTTGGGCCTAGCATATTCTTTCATTAATGGGTTTGCCATTATTACTTCAATTTGTTCTCCCTCCGTGGAAGAAGTTTCCAATTCACTTAAAACTACCTCTGTCTCGGTGACAGAAGCTTCAGATTCAGACTCACTAATAGAGGGAATGCCCCTATCAAGTCTATCAATATTATCGTTCAAAGGAACCAACTGGGTATCCAATGAACGTCTACCAAACATACACCGATTAAATGAACTTATAAATCACAACAAGTCCCCGGCAGCGGCGCCAAAAACTTGATGGATAAAATCCACTGTTTAATAAAAATACCTTGCAAGTGTACAAGTGCCGAAATAGCAGTATACAAAAGTAAGGGTCGAACCACAGAGACTCGTGGATAAACAAGTTGATTTAATTAATTTAAAGAGTAACTAGGGGGGTTTTTGATTGATTTTATTAAACTAATTTAACTAATAAGCAATGAAAGTAAACTAAATTAATAGGCAAAATAACGCAAAGATTGAATTCAAGATTTGACAACGAGATTCACGGATTGGGTTTCACAATACATTCACTTTATGCTATTTTTACTAATAAAGACATCAATATCATTCTAGGGTTCATTCACAAAATCAAGAGTTGGGACGGTTTGGTGTGCGATTTGCAACTCAAATATTCCTCTTTTATTATACTTCCAGTTACGTATATATAATAATCAAAGAATTCATGAAGATCAAAAGAATATATGAACCTAGATCCGTTTGGTTTCAGTTACGTCCTCAATTGGATCTAAGAAGTAAAACAATGGTCAATGTATTAATGCCCGAGTTACTGTAGCAATAAATACCCACAAATTCTAGGGCCAAAAGTATCTTAACATAAATATGAAACCCTAGAAAGAATTACGAATATTTTACCACTCTAGAATAATATTGAATTATGAATTAAGAACTATAGCATAAAGATCTTGTATTGTTACTACAAATCCGCAAATCACAAGAGAATTAGCTACTCATACTCATAATGATTATCACAAGAAAAGAATTAAAATTCATAAACCTGGATATTACGCTTGAGTAAATAAAACCTTCAATCTTGTTACAATCTTCAAAAACTAGAAATAAAGCATAAGAAAAACTAAAGGCTGTAGTCTAATATATATACTAGAGAGAAACTAGGGCCAAAAATAAGGAAAATAGGGTAAAAACTCGCTTTGGAGAGGAATCCCGAAAATCAGTGCGTAGGAGTGGGCGACCGCCCAGAACTGGTGTGGGCGACCGCCCAAAGCATCAGTCTCATGTGCCACCAATAAGTAAAAGTGGGCGATCGCCCATATATGAAGTGGGCGACCGCCCAAGTGCCTGGAGCTGTATTTCTTCATTTTTCTTCTTTTCTTCACTTCCTTGACTAGGTTGACCACTGTTGACCTTTGACTTTGACTTTGACTCGAGCAATTCTTGGTCTTCAACACTTTAAATCTCTAAGACTTTCCAATACATCAACATTACACTAAAAAGTGTCTCAAAACACACATAATCTCATAAAGTTCCTCAAACACAAATCGACCAAAATTACATCAAAACTATTCTAGATTACATCAAAAAGTCAATAAAATTAGTACGGAAATGTAGAGATAATACATGTATAAACCGATCCATCAACCTCCCAAGTCTGATTCCTGTGAAGAGACTCCATCTCATCATCCATAGCCGCATACCTCTGAGATGACTCTGAACATGTACCTGTTTTATTGAAAGTAGAAGGTTCCGTAAGAACGGGCTCCACTTCCTCAGCAACCAGCAGTGCATAAGACACCAAGTCTTCAAATCCATACCTCTCCAGAGGCTTCCTGAGATTATCTCTTCTAGACCTTTCTTGTGCTAACCCATGTTCTTCGGGAACTGAACTTGAACTTTCTGGTGCTTCAGTCTTTGTCTCTGTTGGTGGATCCTGATTAACATCTGACTGTGGGACAACTAACTCTTCAGTATCTTGTTGCTCCACCTGTTTTTCAACATCTGACTGTGGGACAACTAACTCTTCAGTACCTTGGTTCTCCACCTGTTTATCAACACCACCAACACTTGAAAAATCTTGGATTTACCAGTCAATACCTCATAGGGAACTTTGAGGCCAATACTGGTGTGAAGTCCATGATTAATCAAGTAACATGTTGTACTAAGCGCTTCTACCCAAAAACATTTAGATAACTCTGCTTTGAAGAGCATGCACCCCACTCCCACAAGAAATGTATGATTCATTCATTCTGCTGTGGCGTGTGTTGGTCCCAAAGGGCTACAAGGGTATGAAAAATAGCTAGAGGGGGGGTGAATAGCTGTTTTAAAATTCTTTTCGTACCCTTGAAAAACTCAATTGCAAATGCGCACTTTATCAAGTAAGCGTTATGAGATGCGCCTAAGTGAGTGAGTGAAATGCACAGCGGAATTTAGTAATGAAAATAGGCGCAAAGTGTTATAAAGGGGCGCACACACACTCTAAGTATTTTGGCTCAAAGTGGTTGAAATAAGGAACTAAGGCAAATGATATAACAAACACAACACAATTCAGTTCAATCAATCTACAATGAGTAAACAAGCAAGTAGTGAGTGAAATTAATAACTTGAAAGAAATAACAAGATAATAACACAAGCTATTTGGAGAGGTTCGATCAATGAAAGATCTACGTCCTCTACCAAGATGGTTAGTCTTGGATTTCTAATCGAGATCTTATATAATGAGTGAGTGTTACAAATTACAATGTTTGAGCTTATATACTAACTCAAGATCTATTACTATGAAAGAACAAATCCAAAACAATAACCGGTGTATCTCTTAAAGAAGAATCTAAATGATTAATCTTAAAGAGGTGTGTGTGTGTTCTTAGTATCAAGGCTCTTTAGATCTTTGAGATGGAGAGCACAAGAAACTAAAGTGTTAAGGCTTGAAGATCTGGGCTAAGGATGAAGGTATGAAGATGTTCTTGAGAAATCTGGAAAAACGAAGGCAATCTTCAAATCTTCAACAAATGCTTTAGAGAGAGAAATTCTTGAAATTCTTAGCAAAACTCAGCAACTTCAAAATGTTGAAGTTATGGGGTATTTATAGTGAACTTCAAAAAACTAGCCGTTGGAAATCCTTGTGGATAAGATGAGCTGTCGCTCGTTGATTGGAGCATGCATATATTATAGCCATTTTGACACTCAACATAAATGTGACCGTTATGGACACGTGTCAATAGATTGGGCGTATATGCATCTTTTAACCACCGTTGGATCATTGGCGTAATTGAATTCTCTTCAAGTCTTCGAGTCTTCATTAAATCACTGAGTGTAAAATCAACCATGATGAGGCGCGTTGAGCCATTAAAGCGCATTGAGCCAAGAGGCGCACAGAAGTGTGCGCTTAAATCAAGGGGCGCAGAGGCGCGTAACATAGCTTATGAAGAGAGCCTTATGCGCGCGTTTTAAATGGCGCATGGCGCGAATGTGGAAGGCGCGTGGCGCGTGGTGCAGAAGGCGCATAAGCGCGGCTGAAACTCACTGAGTGATTTTTCTTGAAACTTGATCTTGTTGCCCTATTTCTAAGCCTATTCTATAACAATGGACAACCTAAAAAAATGAAGTATAAATACTTCTTACATGTGGGTCTAAAGTCCATGAAATAAAAACTTAGGTGATGGATCAATCAAATCTAATAAATCCTATTACATTAAAACTGAGATATATATGGGCATACCCAACAATCTCCCCCTATTTGATTGATGCCATTACCTACTATATCAAGGACAAACATTATACTTGATAAAAACATGTCCAAATGAATGAAATTGGTAATTCATGTCTCAAGTTAATGTACACACTAGTCCAAAATATAGATTCCTAGTCTATTCCAATAAGAATAAAGAGTTACATATGGAAAGGTGGAAACAACAGTTTAACACATTCAGATGATATATGATTTTTAGTTTGAAATGTGTTTAAACCAAGTTTAAACTTAATGCATGAAAGAATGAAACAATTCAATATGATGCATATGAATTTAAACAATATTCATTGTTCTACAAACAAGGAGTTTGAGTGAACAAGGTTTGATGATAAGTGATGCATTGTTCTCATTAAAACTTGGGGTGTAAGAGTTACAAATTACAAGTTTGAATAGAACAAAAACAAAAGGTGCTAAAACAAGTAAGCACAAAATCACTATCACAAAAGAGATGATTCTATTACAAAAAGGTTCTAAAAACTTACAAACAAAAATAATAGAAACTAAGGGTTGGGAGGCGCATCATCTTCCTTCAAACCTTCAACAATCTCTGAAACAGAACGCTGAATTTGCTTTGCGAGCTGATGACTATGGTTCGCTAACCCTTGAGTGTCAGTGACACTGGAGTGAGTGGCAGTGATACCGTCTCTAATGTAACTCAAGTGATTCACATTGATGTTTTGGTATTCATCAATGGAACGCTGAGTGATTTGCTGCTGTTGAGAAATATTTTCTTCCAAGATTTGAATGTGAGCTTCAATGGCATTTTGAGCCGTGATAATATCGGAAGAAATATGTTCAGCGCGTCTGTCAGAGCTTGAGTGAGCAGCAGTGAAATGAGTGACGACCAACTCTTTCAGGACATCCAACTTAGATACTAGCACATTCATGTTGGATTGAGACACAGCAGACTGAGGTATGAAAGTAGGCGCAGAAGCGGTGGTTTGCGCCTGATCAGTATGAGCTTGAACCTGAGTCTGCGCCGGAGGAGGAGAATGAGCCGAAAGTTTGGCCTTGAGAGAGTTCATCTCCCCCTTAATGGCAGCAATCTCTTCAGATTGATCAGTGAGTAAGGAAGTAAGAAGCTCAAATTGAGACTTTATATGCGTCTGTCCTTGCTCTAAATTGGCTTGCCCCTGCTGTAAAGAATGAAGAATGGAAAGTACCTCGCTCAAATCAGGAGCAGACGGAGGAGGCGCAGGGGTAGAGAGTGGCGCATCATCTTGAAGGGGCGCAGAATCTTGAAGGGGCGCAGAAGGAGATGGAGGCGCAAGAGGAGGTGAATGAGTAGGAGACTCAAATTCATCTTCAGTTTCAACATCAACAGTTTCAACAACAACTGTTTCAACATCAATAGTTGCTGTTGTGATCTGATCAGGTCCAGGTGGAGGCGCAACAGGAGAAGGAGTGCGCTGAGGATGGTTTCTTGCTCCCCCTGAACAGGTTCCTCTATGTCTGAAATGTCATCTCCGAAGAAATCAGAGAGGAGTTGTACCCTTGACACGTTGGTCGGTTGAAATTTGAATGAGGGCGCACGAGGAGTGGGGCGCGTTGAGAAGGAGCGCGCTGGGTAGGCGCGGAAATAGAAGGTCCTTTCTCAATATCTGCGCTTGATCCGACGCCTTTCATGCGCTCTAACTTTTCTGACTCAGCAGCTTGTTTGGCTAGAAAATCTTCATCTCTTTTTCTTTGAGCCTCAAGCCTGCTGGCTTCCTGCGCTAGCCTCAGATCTCACTCTTCATCAGTTTCAAATCTAGTACGTTTGATAGGCGCACGAGGAGGGTCATCAACCACTCTTTTTCCTTTGCTCTTCTCTGCGCCTGGCAAGGGATCAGTGCCTTGTCTAGCGCTTGCTTTCACTGCGCTCTTTATCAAAGGTGCGCTTTTAAGGACTGGCGCATCATCGGACTCTGTGTCTTCATCCACTAAGCCTTCAACAGTCTTGATTTGAATTCCTTTGGCGCGCTTTGTAGGCTTCTTTCTGCGCTTCTTGAGGTCCAAATTAGCTTTACCAAACATTGGAACATCGTTGATCTTGTATTCAGGATTCTCATTCAAAAACTTAACTAACTCAGGGTAAGTTAGAAAAAGTTTTGTGAGAAGAAGGCAGTGTGAGCGGAATCGGGTTTTTCCATCACTTTTGTTCTTCACAAATTTATCAATTTGCTCACGCAGAGTCTTGAACAGAATGTGAGGCCAGTTAAGCTTTTCCTTGGCCATGATGGCAGCTGTGTATTCCCATTGTTCAACCGTGAATCGGTTCACGTTTCCTGTTTTGAACACAATTGAAGTTCCCACCAAGTGCGCGATGTGAGTCAAGAGTTCTCCACCATCTCGAATTTCAGTGTTTTTGATATTGTTTTGAAGCGTGGGAATATTTAAAAGTGAGGCAGCCATCTTGTTCTGATCATCAATAGAGTAAGTCATCGGGCGCCCAATAATGCGATCTTCACCCGTAGATGGAAATCCGAGCAAGTGTCGAATCACAGATGATGAAATATGGACGTCAACATTTTGAACGCGCGCCTCAATCCGGTAGTGAGTGCGCCCATTTACATCAATTTCCACTAGAACAGCAGTGGAAAAGAACTCATCCACGAGGAGCGCAGAATAGAAATCTTGGTCCATGGTGAATAAGGGGAGCAGACCAGCAACGCGCAGGTTTCAATTATTTCTCTTCCCATCACTTCACCAGACAGCTCTAATAGATCAAGAGATTCTTCTAATTTGAAATTTGCAAGGTCCTGAAAAAAATGATTGATATTAGAAATGACATAGGCGCATAGAAACATAAAATGATCAAAGTAACATAGGCGCATGAAATAGATAGGCGCATAATTGAAACAGGCGCACAAAGTATAGAGAATCAAGGCGCATGATTGAATTAGGCGCATAAAATATTAAAGGCGCATAGAGTTACAAGGCGCATAATATGGTTCTATGTGAATACTAAGGAAAAATAAACAACGAAATTTGACTAAGTACGAAGTTAGGCGCATAAGGTTTTAGGCGCAGAATGATTTAAGCGCATATACAAGTAGAGGCGCAGAAAGCATTTAGGCGCATAAAAGAATAAGCGCATAAAGAGGTATATAGGCGCATATCGTGAGAATTTTAACTTAGTAAGAAAAAACAAACAACAATCATTCAAATGAAAGAAATGAAAATCAAAAAGTTCAAATTTTCGAAAACAAGGTAGAAAATTTTTAGAGACCAAAACATGCAAAATGACGAAGAACACGAAGAACGACCCTTGAATGCTCGAAGAACACCAAGAACACGAAAATCATGAAACTTCACCAAACTAGACAAATAATATATCAAAATGATCGCATGACAACAAGGAATCTAAATATGTAAACAAAAATATGAACAAATCAATAATGAAAGCACAATGATCAAAAGAATGACCGAAAATTTTGAAAAATTTTGAAAACAAAAATCCAGATTTGTAAAAACAGAGCATTAGATCGTTGAAATGTTGGTTTTAAAAGATTCGAAATCAAGAATAGAACACAACAAAACAAACGATATAGAAAACAGATCATCGAAACAAGAGAAATCAAAGGAAAATGAATCCGGGTTTTGAAAAAAACGAAAAATCACTGAAAATGATGAAAAAAATGCAGAAATGTAAGGAGATTAAGGGTTGAGAATTCATACCATATCGTCTTGTGTAGATGTTGATGCTTTCTTAGGACCCATAAACTTATATATATATATGTAAAATGAAGAAGACAAATGAAGAAGATGGAGAGATAGAGAGAGATGAGAGTCGGGGAGAGAGTGAGACAGGGAGAGAGAGAAACGGGAAGTTGGTAGGGGGGAGGAAGGTGATGATGTTTTTATAGGTTTAGGTTTAAAAAACTTGCACTGATAAAGCAAAAATACAGTCAAAAATTTTAAAAAAAAATTGGAAGATGAAAAGATGGCATTAATGAGGGATTTGAAAAGGCGGCTAATCATTCCAGGTGCATTAATGAGGGATTTGAGATTTGAGGTGCATTAAATGCTGAATGACACAAAGTGTCATGATGTGACATTTAGGTTTTTGAAAAACTGCTCCACTTTCCCTTTAAGTGTATGAGCAATTTTGACTAATTTTTGCACAAACACCAAAAACATCTATTTTGGTGTAAGTTTGGGGTGCAAGAAATATATCCCAGAAAATAAAATTTTCGAAAAGCGTAAAACGAGGGAAAAATTTAATTGCACAAGTACCCTTGAACAATTAAAGGAATGTCAAAAGACATAGATTCCTATAATAAATGAACAGAATGAACATACCTGGTACTTGTGTATTTAATACGTTCAATCATTGAAATTAAATTTGAGAATTGATTGAGCCGCAATAGTTAACGCGCGCATGAAGGGGCGCATTACTTCAGCAAAGCGCATACTCATCTAGGCGCATTATTCATCAAGGCGCATAACATCTCAAGGCGCATAAGATGGTTGAGGGCGCATAAGTGTTTGAAGCGCATGGATTGATAGGCGCGCAGATATTGTGCGCGCAGAAAATTAGAGATGGGCGCGCAGTTAGCGAGGCGCATAGGTGGCGCATAGTTTCCTTGAAACTTTGAGAAATTGATTTAATCATTTGTACCTAAAATACTCATAACTCAACACAACATAAAATCATTAGTATTGACAAAACTATATTGAATTTAGTTGAGTTCAAGCATACCCATTTCACCTCTCAAAAACATGAACCGTTTCGCGTCAAGTGCTTTCGTTAGAATGTCGGCGATTTGATAGTCGGTTCCCACGTGTTCCAAATGAATATTGCCTTTCTCCACGTGGTCTTTGAGGAAGTGATATTTGATGTCGATGTGCTTGGTCTTTGAGTGCATGACAGGATTTTCAGAAACCGCAATTGTTGATGTATTGTCGCAGTAGATGGGACAATTTTCTTCGATGATATCATAGTCCACCAATTGCTTCTGCTTCATCCAGAGTATTCGAAACAACAACTTCCCGCAGCAATATATTCGGCTTCGGTTGTTGAGACAGATACTGAAGCTTGTTTCTTACTCGCCCATGACACAAGTCTATATCCGAGGAAATGACAAGTGCCACTTGTGCTTTTCCTATCAATGGTGCACGCTGCATAATCCGCATCTGAGTAACTACAAGTTTTAAAGTTCGAATCTTTGGTGTACCAAAGTCCAAGGTTAACAGTGCCAGAGAGATATCTTATAATACGTTTCACAGCAATTAAGTGTGCTTCTCTAGGGTCGGATTGATAGCGAGCACAAACACAAACACTAAACATAATATCGGGCCTACTAGCAGTAAGATAAAGGAGTGAGCCAATCATACCTCGATAGAGCGTTTGATCAACACGTTTACCTTTTAGATCTTGTCGAGTTTGTTGCCGGTGGCCATTGGAGTATCGTATGATTTAGCGTTCTCAAGTCCAAACTTCTTGATTAAGTCCTTTGTGTATTTGGCTTGATTGATAAATATGCCTTCACTCATTTGCTTGATTTGAAGCCGAGAAGAATGTGAGTTCTCCCATCATGCTCATTTCAAACTTGCTCTTCATTAGTTTCTCAAAACGCTTGCACACAATTCATTAGTAGAACCAAATATAATATCATCAACATAAATTTGAACAAGTAATTTATGACCATTATGTTTGGCAATGAAAAGAGTTGTATCGATTTTACCGCGAGTGAAGCCTTTTTCGATGAGAAACTTTGATAGTGTATCATACCATGCTCTTGGTGCTTGTTTTGAGTCCATACAAAGCTTTCTGGAGTTTGTACACATGATTTGGAAATTGTGAATCTTCAAACCCAGGTGGTTGAGCCACATAGACTTGTTCTTGGAGTTCACCATTTAGAAACGCGCTCTTCACATCCATTTGATATAACTTGAAGTTCTTGTGAGCGGCGTAAGCTAGAAATAATCTGATAGCTTCAAGTCTTGCTACGGGCGCAAAAGTTTCATCGTAATGAATTCCTTCTTCTTGCCTATAGCCTTGTGCAACCAATCTTGCTTTGTTTCTCGTGATGGTTCCATTCTCGTCCATCTTGTCCTGAACACCCATTTCGTACCAATCACTCCATGATCATTTGGTCTTGGAACTAGAGTCCAAACCTTACATCGTTCAAATTGATTGAGTTCTTCTTGCATTGCAACACCCAATTAGGATCTTGGAGCGCTTCGTCAGCCTTCTTCGGTTCAATTTGAGAGATAAAAGCAGTGTAAGCATCAAAGTTTGTAGCTCTCCTTGTACGAACACCAACTTGTAGATCACCGATGATATTAGCAATTGGGTGACCTCTAACTTCACAAATTTCAGGAGGTAAGTTAGGTTGAGTCGTAGAAACTTGAAGGTCTTCAATAGGTGCATCTTCACCAGATTCAAAGTCATTGAAATTTGGGGGTTGAACTGGCTCAGAATTGAAATTTGGGTTTACATCAGATGCAGCAGTAGAAATAGGCGCGTGAGAAGAATCATGAGGCGCATCATTTGAGTGAGGCGCAATAGATGATTCACCAGGCGCATTATACAGTGAGTTAGGCGCATTTGATGTAGAAGGATTTCCTTGAGTTGATAAATTCTGACTTTGAGTGGG
Organism: Campanula takesimana; assembly: GCA_026119855.1. Taxonomy (NCBI): domain Eukaryota; kingdom Viridiplantae; phylum Streptophyta; class Magnoliopsida; order Asterales; family Campanulaceae; genus Campanula; species Campanula takesimana. Next base: position 230,988 of record JAOWBW010000377.1, read on the forward strand.
CGCAACATAAATAGGAGCACCTGTATCATTTTGCTCAATAGAATCATTAGCAACATTTGGAGCCAAAAGTGGCTCAAGGAGAGAATGTTCATCAAAGGTAACATGTACAGATTCAACTATCACTAATGTAGTTCTATAAAAACACGAAAAGCTTTAGAGTGTTTGGCATACCCAACAAAAATACCTTCGTCGGCTTTGGCGTCGAATTTACCTCTATGTTCGTTTCCGTTGTAGAGGATATAACATTTGCAACCAAAGATCTTGAAGAATGCAATGTTGGGAGTTCTACCACGCCAAAGTTCATACGGAGTCTTGTTGTGAAGTTTGTTGATGAGGGAACGATTTTGAGTAAAACATGCAGTGTTGATAGCTTCTTCCCAAAGTACTTAGGCAATTTAGCTTCAGCTATCATCGTCTTTCCCGCTTCAATCAACGTTCTATTCTTTCGTTCAACAACGCCATTTTGTTGAGGAACTCCGGCGGTTGAAAAGTTGTGATCTATCCCATGATCTTCACAATATCGAGCAACACCGTTGTTCTTGAATTCTGTTCCATTGTCGGATCGAACACTAACGATGTCATCTTCTTTTGGGTTTGGAGCAGTCGAAATAAGGTAGTGAGAATCTCATAACAATCATCTTTTGTAATCATCATCTCTACCCATGTATATCTTGAATAATCATCCACCACAACTAGAGTATACTTGTTTCTTCGAATGCTTGCGGTGGAAACTGTCCAAATAGATCAATGTGAAGCAGTTGCAAACATCTTGTAGTTGAAGGATTTGACTTGCTTGAAAATGACTGCTTCGGTTGTTTGCCAAGTTGACATGCGGCGCACTTTTTGTCATGATGATCAGCAACTTGGGAAGTCCTTTGACAAGATTATTCCTGCTGAGTTTAGATAGATACTTGAAGTTCAAGTGACTTAAGCGCTTGTGCCACAGCCAACTATTTTCGTTCACACTTTTTGCTACAAAACAAAGATTAGTACTAGAGTTCATACTATGGAAATCAATAATATAAAATTATTTGTCTTACGATATCCCGTGAGTAAGATAGCTCCAGTTTTGCCATTCTTGATAAGACATTGCGTTGAAGTGAAATGGCATTCTAATCCTTTGTCGCAGAATTGAGATATGGATAATAAGTTGTGCTTGAGCCCTTCGACGAGTGAGACTCTTTCAATGCACACTTTGTCTTTCTTGAGCTTTCCATATGCTACAACTTGACCTTTGTTATTATCGCCAAATGTTACGGAGGGACCTCTTTCTTCATGGACATCTTCTAATAAGGATTCATCTCCAGTCATGTGTCTTGAACACCCACTATCGAGAATCCATTCGTAATTTCTAGCTTTTGAAGATCCAGCCATGAAAAAGAACCTGAAATATAGACATTTAAGCAGGTCCCCTTTATTCCTTTTGGGTCCTAGGGTTAGCAACTTTTGACAACCCACTCTTGCTTGACCTTAGGATCTTACGTCCTTTGGCATTGGGAGTGAATCGCAAAAGGCATTCCACAGCCTTGTGTCCTGAACAATCACAAATAGAACAATGATGAAAGCCACCAATCACGTGAGTTTTCACAAACTCTTTACTTTTCTTGGGGATGGCATTCTTCTTTGGGTCAGATGAACTAGACTTAACAAAATCTTTCTTTTGAAATTTTGGAGCGCTTTTTCTCGGGGGGCTCATAGGGCTAGGAGGCGCACGGCGATGAGGCGCGTGGCTCTTAGGCGCATAATGAGCACTCGGAGAAGAGCGTGCCTATTTTCAAGAATGATTTTGCTAGGAGATGGTTCATCTGTAGCTATATCTTTTCCCATTAGCTTTCCCAAATTGCTTTCGTTGGGTAGACATAATGGAATGTTTGTCTCTTGACTTTTTCCTGTCCTTTACCCATTGAATTCGAATGTTTTTTCCTTGGGAATTTTCAAAGTTTGTTGGTTGGTAAATTCACTATCTCTTTCAGCACAGACATCACATTTAAAGTTGTCACTAGTTGATGAGAATCCAAGCCACTTTTATCACCACTGACTTTTTGGGACTCAATATATCCTCCATAGTGACACGAGA